>PVKV010012252.1:0-66576 GCA_004027835.1 Alouatta palliata | reverse complement strand
TGTTTCTCAAGTTAATATAATTATAATACACAGTCTTTGTAGAGATGTGGTTCAAAAAGAACTATCAGTAGTAAAAAATGTTCCTAAGTATTTTGTGTAATCATTATAAATTAATAATACCTTGAAACATTATTGCATATAGAGATTTAAGAGAAAGCTCACAAATGGAAGTACCTAGGATGGATCTATGCTCTTAATAGTAGGAGCTCCTAGACATTCATCAAGTGTTAATGTGGTTTAACCTTAACTTTTTCAGTTTTAAATTTGTAATTCAAATTCTGTAGAAAACAGCTGACTCTTTAGTTGAGTCAGGCAATGGACTAGCTCATTCTAGATCAATTGACCATTTCTGGTCCAATTAGC
The DNA here is from genome assembly GCA_004027835.1 of Alouatta palliata. Lineage (NCBI taxonomy): Eukaryota > Metazoa > Chordata > Mammalia > Primates > Atelidae > Alouatta > Alouatta palliata. Next base: position 66,213 of record PVKV010012252.1, on the reverse strand, counting down.
TGAGGCCTGGGGAATGAGGCTATCATATGATATATGTGGGACCATTCTCCTCAGTGCAGTAGATGGCCTAAGGTATTTCTGAAGGCACAGGGATGGAAAGGAAATAATGAATATTTAAATATTACTTTTTTTCATTAGTACTGCACTATCTTCCATGTTTCTGCTGTCCTCAATGTGTCTCCTTTTTCATCAAAAGTTATAATATCCATACATATATATATATATACGTACATTAACTTATTCATTTTATATTCATATTGTGCTGACATACTGCTATCTGTTTTTCTACCACTCCAACCTGTGAGTCAGTCCAAAAAAGTCTGTAGCAAGGTGGCATTTCTAAGTCTATTCACATCCAGCTTCACAACTTAGTTTCTTCAAATATCTCCTCATTTAATTCTTAAGGAGCTTTTAAGATTATCCCATGATTTTCCCTTGTTTGTTTTCTTTTCTTGAAAAGGAATCTCTTTCAAAGTGGTTATTTCTCTTCTTTCTGACAATGCTTTCACAAACATAATCAATGTCTACACTAGACATTGGAGGAGCCATCACGTGTCTATTTTCTGTCACCACCATATCATTGAAAGCATCTAGTGCCAGTGCTGCCTGTATATGGAACTTACATGGCTCCGTTCAAATCTCTCAGCAATTTCAGCATTTGTTTGTTTATATTTTATTTTTATTTTGGGGGCGTCTTCTTTTTAGGGTTCAAATATATGTATATGTGAACATTTAAAATATATTCATTAACTTATTCAATATTTTTTGTTTTATAGTGGGCGTATCTTTTTTTTTTTTTTTTTTTGCCCTGGTTCATTATCCCTCCATTTTTCTTTGGCAAAAAGTTTCAGGTTTCCCAAAGGAAATTTGCAAAATTATATTTTCTTCTATTTTCTGCTACTGTGGCTTGGCTTGGGGCTGACTGACTCCTTGTAATCTCAGGCATGAGTAGATGATTCAGCCAATAGGTATGTCCCATCTCTTTAACTACAGTTGTTGGTTCAGTGATCAACATATGACCCAAGTCAAGCCAATGAAAATCAACCTCAGGACTTTTGAAAGACACATGGAGAACAAAGCAGTATCTTTCCACTGGGATTCATGAGATGAGACAATGTAAGCCTGAAACAGCTATCTTTGTCACAAAATTTGGAGAATTAAAAAGTGAAGATGAAGAATATCAGAAAAACTTGAAGAAAAATTATAAGTCCACTAATGCTTTTATAGGTATGGGGAGGAAGAGATAATTCTTGTTGAGTGTGCTTATTATAACCCTCAGAAGGTCATTTAATAGTCTTGTAATTTCTCTCGTTTTTATTAAAATAAAAATAAGATAGAAACAAGTACACCAGCAAGAATATTAGTTTTAGGTGTTGAGTCACATAATGTTATATACATTGATAAGCTTTCATTTTATTACTAAGTATATTTTATTTTTTTAATTAGTGTTTTTTTAATGTTATTTGCAATTCAAAGAATCCTGATTAACACAAGCACTTCTTATGTATCAGAGATATGCTGAAGGCTGGGTGATGAAATGAGAGATGTGCTCCTTGGCCTCACAGAGTTTATATTCTTGGGTTACTTTCATTCCATGTGACAAATATAAAATTCTGTCAAATCACCTATAAACACTTATGTTTTTGTTGTTGTTGTTGTTGTTTGACAAGAACATTGATGTGGACAGGAGATAGGGAAATACTGGGTAGAAGAAGACAGTTCCCCAGCAAAGTCCCCATGTCCAGGAAAAGGCATTTCAAAATGTAGCCTTTTTCAAAACTGCCCACCACACCTTGCTATCCTGTATCCATATAAACCCCCAAGCCTTGGGCTCCACTAGCAGATGGGCAGTTGAGCAGATGAACAGAGGAGCAAAGGAGCAAACGAGTGGTGCAGCAGAAAAGGAGAGAAGTGAAGAAACGTCTGAATGTCAAGAAAGGTTCAGCTGGGGATGAGAGGAGATAGATCATGGGACAGCCGAACTCCAAGGGAAGGTCAGCTTCCCACTGCATCTCCTTTCCAGCTTCTCACCCATGTCTCTGAGGGCCATCTCTTTCACTCAATAAAATCCCCACATTCACCATCCTTCAAGTTCATGTGTGACCTGATTTCTTCCTGGATGCTGGACAAGAATCTGAGTACCAAAAAGGCACTGAGCTGCTAACATGTAAGCTGTCTGCAAATGGCAGAGCTAAAAGAGCACTATAACATACCAGCTGGGGCTTCAAGAGTCCCAGGAAAATACCCTTAGATGCCGCTGTGGGGCCAGAGCCCAAAATCACTTGTCCAGCTCCTGCACCCCTGCACATCTGTGTGCTCCCCCTCCTGTAAGGAGTGTGAGCAGTGGCAGCCCCTGTCACACATCCTGTAATGGGGGTCAGGGAACTCTCCTGTTTCACTGTGACTTAATAAGATCTTAGTATTTGTGGAAGTTAAACGAAGATTACACAAGAATTCACTATTATTTTTTCAAATTTTCTGTAAGTCTAAAATTACTTAAAAAAATGAAAAGTTAAAAAATAAAATAAAATTTGACAAAACCAACCTACAAGCTTGTTTGTTTTGGATCTTGCATCTTAACAGAGGAAGTGTCCTTTTCTAGAAGTCTTTGTAAATAGATCATATAAAAATGCACTCTGAAAGCCTCCCTCCTATGATTTCTAACCAAGATGCAAAATTCATGATATTTAATAGTAGTTTGTATAGCACTTAATGAAGATGTTACATAGCAAGAAGTCCAGACTCAGGGAGAGAGTTGCTGCAGGTATTCAGTAACACAATGATTTCAGAATACTGAGAGAGAATATCAGTGATTTTTTTTTCTGGGCTTTCTTTTATATTGTTGAGATGGCTAATGTTACTCAAAGCTTTTTTCTCATATGATTGAGTTTAAAGATGGAAAACAGGCAATAGCTTTCCAACAATCATACTCTTACAGCACCTTGACCAGACCTGGGTCTCAATCCCATGCCTGAGATTAAAGGATCTCTATTCACTATCCAGTCAAAATTGGGTTTTGATTAGGAAGAAGGGAGGAAGTAGCTTTGGTGTAAACATTAAATGCTATCCATGACTCCACCTCTTCGTTTTAATGCAGACACTAACATTTTGATGGAATTGATTTTACCCTCAGTGGCCCCTGATTAGTGAAAGCCAATGTGAGTTGCATCATTCTCCTCTCCATGGAGATTAGTTCAGGAATTTAGGACTGAGACAATTGTTAGATGGCATGACTCTGGCCACGAGTAATGCATTCAGGAATTAATAGGGCAAAATTAAGCTGACAGCCTTTGTTGGATCTTCCAGGAGACAAAAGCTCTCTCCTCCTGAACAATGCCTTGTGCGGAGAAATGTCTTTGACCATTTTGTCTCAATAAGGAAGAAGGAACTTAGGATAATTCAGACTCCACAAAAGGCTGAGTAGATAGAAGAAAACAAATTAGGTTCAATGTTGATATTGTTGAGCTGCTGAATCAAACCAACTGTAAAGGCCACCAGTTAGGTGAGTCAGTCAATTCCTTTTGTGTTGGAGTTAATTTGTTTAGATGTTTCTTGTAATTGTTGGTCTTAAATAATATAGCTGCTGTTTGATTTATTATTAGTTTTAAAAAATAAAAATTATGTGAAAAATAAATTTCCATTTTTGAAAGAGGATTGCTCTAGCAAATCTATTATAAAAGTTTTTTTAAAGTCTACTGATATGATTTGGCTGTGTCCCCACTCAAATCTCAAATTGTAGTTCCCATTAATTCCCACATGTCATGTGAGGGACCCAGTGGGAGGTAATTGAACAGTGAGGGCTGGTCTTTCCTGTGCTGTTCTTGTGACAGTGAATATGTCTCATGTGATCTGATGGCTTTATAAAGGGGAGTTTCCCTGCACATGCTCTCTCTCCTGCCTGCTGCCATGTAAGATAAGATGTGACTTTGTTTCTCTTTTGCCTTCCACTGTGATTGTGAGGACTCCCCAGCCAAGTGAAACTTGTGAATCCATTAAACCTCTTTATAAATTCCCTGCATTGGGTATGTCTTTATTAGCAGCATGAGAAGAGACTAATATATCTACCCTTTTCATAAGAATGAAAAAATTTAAAAAATATATTTAGCTATAAATGATGATAATATTTTTAGTGCAAGTTAGCCAGTCAACAACTAAGCAAACCATTTATTTTGGGATATTTTAAAGAGTGTTGCTATATATTTCCTTGTTAGTATTTTGTGCTATTTTTTAGTTCTATTTTTAAAAGTATTGTTTTACCATATACATAGTATAAACATGTTGATATTATGCCCAGCCAAAAATTCTAAAAGTTTATTTCTCTGAAGTTTGTAAATACCATAACTGTGCTTCAAACATAGTACATATTGAATATGTAATCTAAACTTGCCTCATGGAAATACAGTCATGTGCTCCATAATGATATTTTGGTCAGCAAAGGACCACATATACAATGGTGATCCCATAAGATTACAATACTGTATTTCTACTGTACCTTTTTCATGTTTAGATATATTTAGACACACATATACTTACCATTGTGTTACAACTGCCTGTAGTATTCCATATGGAAACATGCTGTACAGGTTTGTCGCCTAGCAGTAACAGGCTATACCATACAGCCTCCTTATGTAGAAGCTATAACATCTAGGTTTGTGTAAGTACACTCTATAAGGTTCATACAAGAACAAAATCAGCTAACAACACATTTCTCAGAATGTATTCTCATCATTAAGCAATGAATAATCATATAGAAAACAATATTATTGAAATCTAATCACCTCGTGTTATTATTCCCAGTAATCCATTCACAAATCTGTTGCAGGATGTAAGGATATCCGTTCTATGATCTACCCTTTGTTTGATGCTGCAGCTGCCCCTGTTATCTTTGACTACTTTGAGAGTGCCAACTTTGCTTTGCTTGGTTAGGCACAGTGGCCCAAAGACACTTCACTCCCATGGGGAGATTTCTTTGTTTGGATTGTGTAGCAATTTATATAAAGGGATTGCACCATGATTATTCATTAATACGGGTACTTGAGCTGTTTCCAAATACATGACCACTCATGGTTATATTGACCTGTAAATCCAGCCCCCTTGCACTCAATGCCATAGACATACAGATCGAAACACACTTTCCTGGTTAGTTTATTAGAGCTTAAGGTACAAGTTTGTAAGGTTTGTGCTTGGATTAATTCACTCTCTGAGGTGAAACAATATGAGAAAATTCTGTTTGGCTTATTTTCCTAAAAAGCCTGGGAATATGGAGTAGATGGTGCTTGGGTTAGCAACGATGTTGCTGACCTTCTAGCTCTGGCCTTTCTCTGAGTACTGGTCTGCTTAAGATGCCATCGGAAGGTTTAGCAGGCTTAAGAGCAGAGTTTTAACATTTAGAGAAACCAAAATGTTATGACCTAGATATTTTTGTAATATGAGTTTTTGCTGATTATTTTTATATAAACTCATAGATTATCATTACAATGCTTAATTTTTCTGTATATAATGTTTTATCGCTAAATAACCAAGAAAAAATTATTCATCTAAACTCTTTTTGTTATCATTGTTTTCAAGTGTGTTTTACATACACAAGAGAAATCATGTATGACTATTGCTATATTAACAAATTTAATTGTTAGTGTTCCTATTTTTAATATTTTCTTAAAATGTAATGGGCAGAAATATGTGAAGACTACATTTAATGAACTAGCACCACCCTGCTGAGCCTTAAACCATCAGCACATGCCTGTGCTAGGCCAGGTTTCATTTCCAGTATATTTCAATTAAGTGCCTATAATGTAATTACGTGGCACAGGAAGGATCTGTTGATGTCGTGAATTTGATTTTTAATAAGATTACTCTAAAGTATAATCTGCCTTTATAATTTTGAAAATTCCTGTTAGGTAATTATCTTTCTATCAACTGTTAGGAAAAGACTTATTTACACAGTCACTGGGCAAGATTTTCTTTAAGGTGGGTTACAGTGATGAGGGTATTAGAATCACTTCTTGGTTTATTAATTGCTAACTCTTTCTAAATATAACCAGCACTTTTTGGGCTAGAGGTAATTTCAAAACCTCATATGTGGAGAAGTACTGTTATTTGGAGTAAAAACTCCCCATTATTTGGATTTTTCAAACTTTTTTTATTTTTTTCTCCTACTACCTCTATTGCCCACCCACACTTTCCTTACCCTTTCCTCAGTTTTCCCAGATTATCTCTTGGGAAATCAGATTTTAGGTGCTGGCAGTTCTTAATACTTCAGTTGCCAAAGAGTGCTTGGCTTTTAGTTTGGGGACATCATTTCTCTGTAACGGTCACAGGTCAGGTGACACTATAAAGGGATTTTAGTCAATTTCACTGTTTAACTAATATCTTTTTGGTGTATATCTTTGTGAACATTGAGGGGGGAGCTATAAAAATTGTCTCTTGCAGTGGAATGTGTTGTTGAAGAGAAACTTCCAAAGTAACAATTTTATATTACTTGTAATATTCTCTTATCTTGAATATTGAAGAATATATACAATACTTCCATTATTTTATTGTATTGATTTATATGTTCTTCCCAGATATTTTTTTTAAAAAACAAGAACAAACTTTTACCACCTGGCTCTGTGTGCATATGTAAGTGTGTGTATAGATTTTTTGGATCACAATTAAAACATAGTTAGCATATTCGCAAGAATGACTAATTAAGGTCAAATTTAAGACCCCTGAATTGAATGTGTCCTTTACCCTAAATAAATACAACAAATGGATAACCATGAGTTTGATTTTATTTTACAACAAACTTGTACTGAAATACAAATGGAATGATTTTCATTTTAGGAATCTTTATTGCTTAGCTATATCAGCATCTTGGAAAAAGTCAGTTTTATTTTAACCCATTTTAGGTAAAAATTGTATCTCATATTTTGTTAGAAAAATTACTAATTTCAATGTTTGTAGCTATCTTAATATTGTAATCTAAAACTTTAAGAACTAAATACACAAAAGAGAGAAGGTGGCATTTAGATAGCTGTACATACTAACATCAAATACAGTATGAAGATAAATCAAATTTTGAAGATTATATAGTGTTTATTACATAATGAGCTTACCTTATCCTTGTCTTTTTATACTTAAAAATAATTTAAAGATATAACAGAATCTAAGTAGACTATTTCTATGGTTATTGATAGCATATTCAAAGTAGACTTTCTTGATACTAAAATTTTAGGAAGCTAAAATAGGTTATAGAATTGGAACAATTTTTAGTTTATTTGTTTTTACCATAATACAAATGTCTAGGTAACAAACTTAAATCTTTTGCATTACCTATTTGTCACTGTGACTTCTTTCAGCTTGAGGATTGAAACTGACCTCTAAACACTGCCCTCGTAATAAGAACCTTGGCTGCAATCTCTGACATTGGAACTCTGTTTACTGTTTCTCTGAGACCTCTGAGACTGAAAGCTGCCATATGATGTGAACTGCAGTCAGTTATATACCAACCAATTTTATTCACCAGGGATCAAGACTGAGTAGCTTGGTAGACTTCTGAAATTAATAGCCACCTTGACAAGAGTTGTTTATCTTTTTCTTTTATTTTAATTGATGAACACTTATTGGATCTTTAGAGAACTGTAAGTGACTGAGGCTGATTGGTCCATAATAGAAGATTTAGCCACATTTTAGCACTTTAGTTTTCTTTTCCCCCTTGGCTTCTAAAATAAGAGTTGAACAGTTAAAACTATTTCTTTTTTTAATATGTGATTTTTCATACATAGCACCATGTTGATTTTGTTTTTATATAAATTAACCAATGACGTAATCATTCTAAATTTATTTGTTAAATACACCGTAAACATAGAATGGTTTACTTTCTGAATTTACCCTGGGCTGTGCAGCTAGGAGGAAAACTCTCTCCTGGTATACTGAGTTACCTTTATAAAATCTCAATCCTGCAACTAAATTTTGAAGTGGCATTTACCAAGTCTTGCTGTTTAGTAATGGCAATGACAAATAGTTTATTAGGAAGAAAAATGGTTTTTGGAAAGGAATTTTAATCAGTACTTTTATATATGTCAAGATGTATTAGTTATGCAGTGACCTGGTGGCTATAAACTTTATCTTCTTTTCTGGAAGAGAGAAGGCCCCCCATCAGCCAAGGGCAATTCTGTGGAGAAGGGGTCGACCGTGAGCTGTTAGAAGCCAACACTCAGAGTGACTGATAAACAGACTGGGAGACAGATGTGCCCGACTGGTAAATGGAGTCTGTGTGGAGCATCACAGGGCTTGCTGTTGTTGAAAAGGGTTATGAGAACTATCTCTAAAATCATAAAATATCACATGAGGTAACTTTTAAAAATTCTGTATTAATACAATGAGGGAGCACTTTGAAAATTGAGTAGTTTTAAAACAAGTTTAAAAGTGCTGTTCTGCATAATGATCAATCATTATCACTAGCCTAGTAGCATCATAGTCAATAAACACGAAAGTAAGTTTGGGTAAGCGTATGCTAAAGAAAATTACAAATGGTTTGCGGGGAAGCTGTCATAATCCCACTGTTTAAGATTATTATTTGGAAGAATGACGTTCACTTGGAGTGTCATGATCAGGTACTACCATAAGATATGTAAGATGTTTACATTCATTCATGTATCATTTGACAAATATTCATTGAAAACCTACTATGTGCCAAGCACTATGCTCCCCACCAAAAAGCATAGTAGGAGAGATGCGTGTGATCCAGTAATCATACGAAGATACATTTTGCAAAGGGAATTTTGTGGAGGTATAAGAGCATATTTGCAGTATGAGAGAGTTAGCCTTAGGGTTTAGAGAAGAGTTCCCTGAGAAAATGATGTCTGAGCCAGGTCTGAAAGATGACAAGTATTACCTTAAATAAAAAGGTGGAGTTTATCCCTAGAACATTAAACAGGGTATTCAGAGAACATGAGACAGAAGGGAGAATGGTTCTGTCAAGGAACAAAATCCAGGGCAGTAAAGGATTTAAGAATGTGTTTTAAAGTGATAATTTATAGATAAACACAAACTAGCTGATGAGGAGTCTTGCAGACCACAGTAAAGATATGGATCTTTATCCTAAAAGCAGTTGGAAATCATTGATGAATTTTAAGCTGACAAAAATCATTACTGGATTTTAATTTTTAAATATCTGTCTGGTTTTGGTGTGGTGGGGCAGCAGGAGTGGATACTGGCAAGGCAGTGAGGAGGTTCTTATATTTGTACAGGTGAGAGAATGTAAGAATTTAGACAAATAGGAGGTTAATGGTAAGAATAAAGTGATAACTTATCTGTTGGGAGTAACAGACAAGGGCAACATTGAATCTTACATTTCTGCTTGCTCTGCCGAATAGATGACTCATGCCTGATGGGAGTCTCTTTCTCTGCTTTGTCAACAGTTTTGGTTATGGCAAGGGCTAAAAGTTAGCAGAGGGGGCACAGAAGTGCAGTGCTGCCTTCATAGTCCTAGTGAAGAGATACAAGCTTTTCTAACTTTTAGTAACTCTGGCGCATGTCACATTTCTACACTTCTCTAACCATTTCTTTCAGAAAGCCAACAGTTGATTCTGAATCTGGGCTTCTCACAAGCCCATTGAAAAGCATGTTGAATTGATGGCTTTAAATTACCTGTCATTCTAGCAAAGAATCTGGTTGGCACATCAATGTATTCTCAAAAAAGTTTTGTTTTGTTGTCTCCTTTTTCTGTGTCAGGCAATACTAATCCCAAAAATCTAGGGATTGGGATTGTCCATAAATGGTAGGAGCAATTTGGAAGCACATAGAGCAGAGCTAATTAAGTAGCTTATGCATACACTTAATGGAAAGTTCTAGGGCCCTTGTCTGATCTCTCAGGTGCCTCATTGATAGTCAGTGTAAAGAATCATTAAATGGATGGCATGTTTCTGGATAGTGGAGTTGCAGTGGAGCATCTTGGAGATGTCAAGTAGGCCACTCTCAATGGAGTTCTCTGGGTCAGGTGTATGGTTGGTATAATAATGTAACATTGAAAATCATTTGCATAGTGAGAAAGATGGATGGAGTGACTTACCACGTAATCTGTTGCGCAAACCAGAACACTTTAGAAAGTAAAAGTGGTGTTTTTAAAAGTCCCACTAAGACAATAAGCAACTGAGAATGTCCTAGAAACACCAGCAAGAAAAGCTAGCAAAATTAAAGAAACACCAAGAAAGAAAGAAACCTGGGCTTTGAATGATCTTTTCACAAATTCCTTTACAGATGTTTCATCAGTGGAAATTGGCATTGTTTTGGATTAACATTGCTATATAAAAATTATTGTTATTAGCAACCCATTCAGGTAGAAAATAAATCAATAACATTGCTTTAAACTAATACCGAAACCATCCTTTTTGGTTAGGGTTGAAACAAATGTTGCAGAATCATTAAGATACTTTTGTCAAGCTTTTTTTTTTTTTAGAAAAAAAGTTTCGAAAGGCTCTTTTCAATTATAACTATAGAAAGTGAATTGATTTTAGATGACATATGTCATTCTTTGTGACTTTTCAGCACCCTTTGACAATTCTTGCTCTCCTTTCTTTTGACACATGCAATCCAACTCCCTGGCCACTATGTGGCTAGTAGCCTGCTGGGAAGCCTGTTACTTTCAGTGAGAAAGTGACTATCATCATCGTGGTCGATACTACTTTTTCCCTTGCCCATCTTTGAATATAGAAGCCATGCCTAAGCAGTCTTGCATCAGTGAGGGAAAGGCCAAAAATAGATATATTGGATCTGAATTATTGAGTTAGTTAAACAGTATTCAATGTCAGTAGCTATTTTTTTGTTTCGATTTGTTGTTTTGTTTGACAGGTGGGAAAAATGAACTCCTTTTATTTAAGACACCATTTATCAGTTTTTCCATACATTTGCAGCAAAAGCATTTCACAGTGATGCAAAGGGCCACGAGGTGGTTACTAATGAACTAGTCGAAAAACTTTCTTGCAGAGAAGTTGTTCAACATTCATGGTCATGGCCACTGATTTCCTTATAATGGATTTTAATTTCCTATACAGTAAAACCTTACTGTTAAGTGATAACTTGAGTCCAAAACTTCATTCCGGTTAAATGGATGTGGAATCATGTTTTGGCAAGAGGAATGACATGACTGGGGCAAATTTGGGTACTAATTATTCATTAGATCCCTGGACACTTCTGAGGGATTCAAATTTACCCTGGTAATGGCTGACAACACCTGGGTCGTGTTTGCGTGCTCTGGTTTATATACTAATGGAGGCTGTTAACGGTCCCGTGGGAGTTATTCACAAAATAAGCCACACTGCCCATTTTGTTCTTCCAATCTAGATTGGGTAGACAGGATACCGTGGAGGCAGGGATCTACTTTCTACCTCCTTTTTTTGCGATTTCCAAGGTTGCTGGTTGGAAGATGAGATTCAAGATCCAATCCGATTATATCTAAAATATCATTCCTATGAAACTTTATGAGAAGGTTTCACTGTATTCCATGTCCATACTTTAAACGTTCATGCTCTTTGCAACAGTTAATAGCCTCTCATGATAAAGTTCTGCCCTCCTTAAAAGGTGAGGGATATATGGCACTTGCCTGACTTCCCTTTGACCCATATCCCATGTACTTAGGCTTGTGGGATGGCTGATAAGTTTAACCAAGAGCACCCTCTTGGCTATATGCCTTTCTATAAAGGCCACATTATGGAATCTTCATTGGAGTTATAGTCTTAACTGCCTTAGGTTTTTTTTTTTTTTCTAATAAATCCATTAAGCCAAATCTTGGTTTTATTTTCTACTACAGTGTCTTCTTAATTGAATTCTATACTCATGTGCTTAGATAAGTTTGGAAAGGGTAAGCATTAAACAGTTATTTTTAGCTTTAAGTCTTCTCAGAATTGTCATTTCTGAACTTTTAAGATTGGTAGTTTAGAGAACGTTTTAGACTCATTTGGTCCCCAAACTCTTTCTTATGGAGAATATTGTGGAAATAATGTCTCATGAAACACATATGGGATTTTAGCAGATTAATGTGGTAAATTTGGAGGTGTGCTTTTATTCTGGACATGAGGCAGTACTATTTTGCGTTCTGCAGCCTATCTTTTGTGTGCTCCCTGTTCAAGTATGAGGTGTTTTTCCTTTCCAACATGTTTGTATTTGAAGGCTGATATCAAAGGAATCTCATGATATGAACTTGATTGTGAGAATGGGAAATGCGCTGCTCAGTTTGAGGAGTCTGGAGCAGCAATCTGGAGACTCATGGGCTAAATGTACAATATGACGCACTGTCTGATTGAAAAATGAAAAATGCAATAATAAGTGTTAGAGCTAGAAGATACTTAGTTAACTATTTTACTCTTCTTATTTTACAAATGATAAAATTAGTGCTCATTAGAGTAGCCTATTCTTGGTTAGTAGCCAGTTAGTGAAAGAACCACAATTAAAACCATTAGCAAATTAGTATTTTTTTCTCCACTACACTGTTCTTCCTCACAATTCTTATAACATCATAGTAATGCCGTAAATGTTTATTGAATAAATAAATGATTATATTAATAATAATAACTGAATATTTTCTCTAAAGCTTTCTGCCTATGTTTTCCTTTGACATCTCTAGACTCTTTCTCCTATAGTCTTTTACAGCCTATCCTTCCAAATCGTAATTCTTCTGATATCAAGCGAGTTAATTTGTCATCCAAGTTTTTCCTTCATAGTCATAAAAATCAATAATTTATTTCAGAATTCTTCCACAGTTACCCTTGAGGTAAAAAAGATACTGTATGGCATGGATGCTTGATAATAAATGAAAGTGAGGCTGATAAAATATTCTCTGGGAACAAATTTCTCATTCACCCTTCACACTCTTTCCTTCTGACTAATGCCTAAAGTGGCTTTCATCACTTGCAGATGCTCCATGATAGCCAAATGAGTTCACAGTAGACATTTCTCTGTGTTCTTAATTTGTGAAGTCACAGTGACCACTAAATCACTGGACCCACACTTCCCTCTTATGGTCTCTCATCATTGTGTTTTCTGGGACTAAGTAGTGCACTCTGATCTTTTCGCATTCTACTTGGGAACATGACCTGTATTCAATAAGAATGACACAGCCTGACATTTTAGTTTAACCATTCATCCAAATCTTAATTAAGCAACCCATATGTGTGAATGCAAAGACATATCTGCATGCTGTTAGGTGAGCAAATTTGTACATTTGTGTATTAAACAGACACGATGAAAGTCACAAACATTAGGTAACAAAGCTACATCAATACACTGTGACCTTTTTGGTGGATATAATGTCCTTAGTAATCTAAGAGTTTGAGGAGAGTCACTCTCAACTTGGCAGAAGGAGGTCAGAAAGAAGCTACCACACATTCTATAGTGACATGCTCCCCAAAGCAGAATGAAAACACTTCAGAAAGATAAGTTGACCCAGCACTTTGGGAGGCTGAGGCAGGCAGATCACCTGAGGTCAGGAGTTCAAGACCAGCCTGAACAACATGGTGAAACCCCATCTCTACTAAAAATAGAAAAATTAGCTGGGTATGGTGATGTGCGCCTGTGGTCCCAGCTACTCAGGAGGCGGAAGTAAGAGAATCGATTTAACCCGGGATGTGGAAGTTGCAGTGAGCTGAGATCATGCCACTGTATTCCAGTCTGGGCAACAGAGTGAGACTCCGTGTCAAAAAAGAAAGATAAGTTGAGTACTATGAATTCTCTTCACATGGAATATAGTGTGCATCTGAACCTCTTCTTTACAAGGGTTCCCGATTTCTCCCAGCTGTTTCATACCCGTTAGTGTCTCATTCTATGACTCACTCCAGAGTTTTGATTACTGAAATTCATAAGGTTAACTCATTTGTATAAACAGTTTCATGTCTCATGACAAGCTACTGTGTTCAAGGTATGAGTGTGAATTTTTTGGCAACTTTTCCTGATGCTAATTTTTACTTTTACATTCACTAAGTACTGGTGCTCTTTTTGTTAAGTAAGAAAAAAAGACCTATGAACCTGTTCATGAACTACACAAAGTAACCAATTCTGTCAAGGTAATGTTATAAGCAAACAGAAAATCATGTATAAAATTATATAATTCAGTGTGACTCAAAAATCTTCTACCTTAAAACAGGTGGCTTTTTTTTCATTTTCAGTTTGTTTTGGAGTGTGTCTGTGTGTGTCTGTGTGTGTGTGTGTGTGTGTGTGTGTGTGCATGTGTCTGCACACAGGCACAAATTAGTTATGATTTAATATGAAGCACTTCCTTTTTCATGTGGTCCTTTTTTAAAACAAAAAGCTTTAAGAGAGAGTAAAATAGTAAGCCCTTGATACTCTACTGTTAAAAAACTTATGAGCTTCTCATCTGAGGAAAATGAAATATTGAATTTAGAAACACCAAAGACAGATTTTGTTAATTTTCAAAAGTTTAAAATAACAAACCCTTGGTATTGGAAAGAAGGAACCCATACTTAATAGTCTTAATTTGTATTTATGGGCTGTTTGGTATATCTTGAGGATACTAGTAATAGTAGGAAATAGTCTTTTCACATATTGAGGTGGGTTAAGTGGAGTCCTCATGACTTAATTGTAAGATGTATGTGAATTTAATAGATGCAAAGTCAATAGCACTCAAACTACCATTTAAGTCAAATCTCCCTTTATTCTTATGTTCTGCACTTGATGCTCAATAAGTTGAATCAAAGATGATTTTCAAAGTGAGTTGACAGTGGTCAGATTTTTTTTATAATCAGGTGCCAAGATGATTATGCACACATCCCATTTACAGAGGCCTTCTTCTCAAGTAGTAATTTCTATAATACTGGTTAGAAAAAAGTAGACAAGATGTGATTTTTGAGTACAGGTTCTCAAAAAAATGTGCAAAGCTGGAATGTAATTGTAGGCTGTATTATTAACTCAAAGGCTGGCATCACTTCAGCATAAAAAAATAACAGTTATGGGAATGAGGACCCCCTTTTTTTAATCATGAAAGAGCTTGTGTATGGATATTATGAGGGATTTTCCCGAGCCTTATTCTTAAACAGATTACACTATTCAAAGTCTCAAAGAATCAAAATCGTGCTCAGCTGGGGCAGTCACTGTGCAGTCTAAACATGTGACAGATGCAGAGAAAACTTCAAAGATGCCATTACAAATGCCTGTGGAGATATTTAAGGAGCCAGATGCTACTGTTTCATGTCTTCCGCAGCTCTGAATGTGTCCTGTGATCACCTTCCAAAGAGGAGGTGTGGTTCAATATGGTGAGGAACGGAACGCCACCTAATCTTTTTGCTGTTGTTGTTTGCATACATTGTATGGTTGGGATGTGAGGGTCTGGGATCAGGGATGCTAACAGGGTGGATATGTATATGAATTTGCTATTCCTTATAACAACATAATGGCACAACTGCAACGAAATAAGTATATGATATATTCTGTGAAAGCTCTCCTGTCTAAAAAAACATGATTTATAGGTGTGTATTGCCATGGAAGCACTTTTTTTCTTTAACTTTCACCATTTATTTAGATGCTAAAAGATGTAATAAATATATTCATTATGGTTGGTGTTTCATTTTCCATTTTGTTTTGGTGTTGAAAAATAAATTACTTGAGACAACATATTATTAAGTGTATGTTTCATTTTCATCACTACTGCTTTCTGGAGAAGAACTTAAATAATATTTTGAGATAGAATGAAGCCCCAGGTAAATACAAAGGTGGTGAGATTTAACAAAAATGCTGCAAAACACCACCTGCTTTTCTTTTATATGGGTTCTTTATTTTTACAGTTTTCTTCTCCATAATAGACTATGTAAGAGAGTTTATTCTATATCAACTATAAAAAATACAATTTCCTAGGCTTATTATTTCAAATAGAATAAAGGGAAAATAAAGACAACTTCTAGGAAAGACAGAATACAACAAATAAAATAAACCAAAAAATTTGAGTCACTATGTATTGTTGAGCATATATTTTTTACATTGCAAAAGTGACTCTGTCCAAATTTATTTATTTTTATTACATGTACGATTTATCCTAGCCTATCTTCTATTAAATCAAACCTATGGAGAGATTATGTTATTAATTTCTGAATTGAAATTTGTGGCATGTTATAAAGCACTTATATACATAATTGTCTATATGAAAAAGGATGGCTATAAGTGGAAAATAAATAGCAAAGGATATTTTTCTTTCTAATGTAAACATCTGGCAGTAATCCTTGCTTACACAATTAATGGGCATTTAATTGGCAATGATCAGTTTATTGCTGCAATATGAAGTGAATGTTTCCCCAGGAACAAACAGCTGTTGCAAGAATTTCACAGTGATTTAGCAAACACCAGGTGATAGCTGTATCTAGAATGAAGTGTTCTGTCTCTCAGCGAATCACAGTGCACCAGAAAAGAAAAGAAAAAAAAGGTAAGTTAAAAGTAGCATAGCTGGAGAGACTGATTGTCATTGACATTAAAATCTATCTGAAAATCAAACTTCATAAAACAACAGATTAATTACATTAGATGGTATTCAGGTATGCATGCCTCAAATGGAAAGAAATAATTTCTTTAAGAAGCTAATATTAAGTTGGCATGACATTCATCTATTTAAAAGTCGTATTTTATGTCTTATTTTAGAGATATAAGGGTTGATGAAATGTTTTTGTATTCTAATATTTTATCTTTTTATAAGTCAGAAAATTTGATAGTCATGATTCTAATTTTTTGATTAAAAAGTTATTGAAGTCATTCAATAGTTACTGACAATTATATTTTTTCTTGATAGATTTTATTCAACTGTCCAAAATTAAATGTACCACTTTTTAATTTGCATTGCTTGTGCGCTGCTTTCCCATTAAGTTTTAAATAAAAAGTTTTTCATTTTTCATTATGCACTCTTATTACTAATTTAATAAAATGATAATAGCTATGCAAACTTTCTGTTACTACTCAGCTTTTGGCATAGATTAAATTATACATTTTAAATGTAGTGCACTGGCAGACACTGTTATTTCATAAAGCTCAGTTTCATTAGTGAAGAAAGTAATTTTGCTTTAGCAGAAAAAAAAAAAAAAGCTTTTATTTACTGTACTATTTAGTATCAGCTCATGCTAGAGCCTATGAACAATGAACCCAAATGAACAAAGAATCAAGGGCCAATTTATAGAACAATGCTTTTATTTTTTCATGCATACATTCTGCAATAATTCATCTCCATGACAAAAGCAGACAATCAATCATCTTCTATTGTGCTTTCTCAATGAAATTACCATTCTTGACGTAACAAAAGAAAGCTGCCTAAATAACAGGAACAGTTTTACATGTTCAAATCAATAAATTGACCATGCTTCAAAAAACCTTTACCCATTAATATGACAGTGCAGTTTTATGTTTAACTTATCTGTATTAATATTAAATTATTGTTAAGTTGCATTGTTCCTTTTTTTCATGCAAGAAAATGAAAACAAACCAAAAAAAAGTATTTTAAAGAAAAGCTTTCAAGTGTTTCAGAGACAAACTTTTTGCCCTAACACTACTGAAATACTATCATCTTATAATTTTGTGTAAGTTGAAATATGTCACATTTAGCAAATGAAATTCTTACATGTGTAACTCTTAAAAGCATATGGAATCTATATACTATTACAAAATGTGTTGTAAAATCATGTGAAAATGGAGGATCTAAGTTGATCCTATAATACATGGTTTGGCTCCTAAAGTAAGATGTTTATATTGTAGAGTATGTTAAACAAAATGACTTGTCCAAATATTTCAAAAAGTAAAATATGGAAATATGATGTAAAGAAAATGTAAGTTCAAAGATTAGGTACAAATTTCTATAGCAGGAAAATCATGAAGAAATATTATAGATACAGCTACATACCCATTGTGAATAACTAGCTTTTTTTTATTTTCAACTGGAATAGTCCCATAAAAAGGTAAAGATTTCAGAAATTTACTAGCTAATGTAGAGTACCATACAGAGATGTGTATTACACTTTCATATGATTTATAAATACTACATTATTTTTTGTCTAAATTATATCTGAAAGAAATCCAATGGAGTTACAGCAAAATTCTTAGATTAAAATATGAATTGTTCCAAGTAACCTACCAAAGTAACAGGATTAATTTAAGTTAATAACACTCATGCCATTAACCACTCCAAAATTCATATCACTTTAGAAACTTTGAAGACTTTCTTTAATTGTATTTTCTTTTTTCTGAATTAATGAGGCCAGGCCATAACATGTTTTGAGAAAACGAAATCTTTTGCTAGAGAAATGCAAATGCAGTGGCTTAGCATCTAAAATACTGTACAGTATAAGTGACTGAGAATAGTTTTATTGCAGTAAATAGGTCATCACAGCATTCATAGTTCACAATAGTTTATACACCAATTATCTAATTAAATTCTGAATATTATCTGCTCTTAATGTTAGTGGTTTCTAAATTTACAGTATCGTCATGGGTTAATCCACATGTTACAAGAAAGGCATTCTAAATTTGAGAGTAAAAAATAAATTGCAGTATATTTTGTCAGATTTGTTTTAACCATTGCAATTAATTTGAAAAATTTCAATAAAAAGTACTCCTATAACTGAAAGTTTAAACAATGAAAATTTTACTACATTCTATTATAAATTAAATGAGTTAAAGAAAATGTTAAGTCAATAGTCTTAAAACAGTTTTTTTAAAAACAATCTTGTTTCCCATTCCCTATGAATCTGTTAATTCATGTTTATTTAGTTCCAGGTTAGTGGGACATAATGAGTTATCTACTGAGAGAGATTTATTATGAACAGTCAGCTCTTATTAAAAATATTGTTTATTTACATGTGATTCTAACTCAGTTCAAAGGAACTTATTTCAGTGAATACTGGAAAGTCATTTTATGTTGGATCTTAATTTTTGTCTAATAATCCTTAGCTATGGTTGCTGAAGAAAGGAAAAAGATATAATTCAACAAGAAAACATAATGTTGTTTATCATACCATGACAACTATATTGCTGAATTTTCTTGAACTATAACTTAGCTTCATAGAGACTTTATGCCAGGGATCAAGATTTGATCTTTTTTCCACATGTGGAAACTTCACAGCTCTACCAGTCAATTATTTTCCCTAGTAGCCATAACAGACTCTTTTTCCCACACTCCTCTCTCCTCTCTCCTGTCTTCCTTTCCTTTCCCCTCCTCCTTCCCTAATGCTGCCAGATCAACTAAAGTGTAATGAATAATATACTTAGGATTTCCTTACAACCTTCACTTTGAAGGCAGAATGGAAGGCCCCTGAAATTCCCATCAAGTGCCATTTCATTAACTCTGGGACTTTGTTTAAATTATATAGCCATTACTACTCTCTGTGAAAGTCCTTGGTTTCTTTCTCTTATGAATTATAATATTTATTTCTAACACACCTTTCAACAGCAAAACTGAAGAAACTAAAGTCACCTATAGGTACGTAAACCAAGAGGATTCTATCCAAATTTGAAGTGTTTTTGTTTGTTTCCTCCTCTTTTTTTTTTTTTTTTTTTTTTTGAGACAGTGTCTCACTCCATCACCAGGCGCCAGGCTGTAGTGCAGTGGCGTGACCTCGGCTCACCGCAACCTCTGCCGCCCGGGTTCAAGCAATTCTCCTGCCTCAGCCTCCCGAGTAGCTGGGACTACAGGCATGCGCCACCACACCCAGCTAATTTTTTTTGTATTTTTAGTAGAGACGGGGTTTCATCGTGTTGACCAGGATGGTCTCGATCTCTTGACCTCGTGATCCGCACGCCTCGGCCTCCCAAAGTGCTGGGATTACAGGCGTGAGCAACCGCGCCCGGCCTTCCTCCCCTTTAACAACCTTATTCAGAGCAGTAGAGTGCTGCTTCTTATTTTGGGCTGTGCTTTCACTGAATCTTAATCCTGGTTATCTATCCTTGTTAGTAAGATGTTGGTTTAAAATTATGGATTTTGAAAAAATTTTGCCAGATAATACAAGTTAAAATCATAATTATTAGAGAAAAATCCAGACTGACCTTTTTGATCAATCAACTTGCACATTGAGATTACTGTACTGTAGAGGATCTCACACTTTAGTGAACATCAGATTCACCTCAAGGGCTTATTAAAACATAGTTCACTGGCCCCCACTCCCAGAGTTTCTAATTCAGCAGAAGGGTGGGTGGCAGAGAATTGGCCTTTCTAAAAAATTCCTGTGGTGTGCTGATTCTGCTAGTCTGGAGACAAGAGTTTGAGAACCACGGCTGTGTTAGTCGATCTAAAGATATTTTGCATCTTACAATTGTGAACCCTATAATCTAGTGAATATATCATATCACTTTGGGGTTTCTAAAAAAATATATGACTTAATAGTTTGCCAAAGACTGCATTATTTCATACAGTATGAACTTCATGTTTAATGTTTTTGACTCAGGCAGTTTGTGCCTTCAGGCTGATGTCACCAAATCCTAAACTTGTTCTGCAAAGCTGGGTATTTTTACCAGATGTCGCCTTTAAAGATTAAAATTATTTATAAACCATAGTTGTCAAAGTTCTGATTAAAGACAATTTATTTTTATACTTGTACTTCAACAAAGTCAAGATTTGTAATGCCTTGACTCTTATACTTTTCTTTCTTATAATTAAACCTTCCTGCATCTACTTGCTTTGCTACCCAGTGGAGACTGTGGATTATATCACTTCAACCACTCTCTTGCCATTATCTCCTCTGATTTCTGTTTGCTCTTCGGAAAAAAATATTGTTTTTTTGAGTTGGAGTCTCACTCTGTCACCCAGGCTGGAGAGCAGTGGCACAGCACGGCACGATCTTACCTCACTGCAGCCTCCGTCTCCCAGGTTCAAGCAATTCCCTGCCTCAGCCTCCCAAGTACCTGGGATTACAGGTGCCTGCCACCACCCCCTCTAATTTTGTATTTTTAGTAGAGATAGGGTTTCACTACCATAGCCAGGCTGCTCTTGAACCCTTCATAATTCTACGACAACCCTTCAAAATTCCTGATCTCGAGATCCACCCGCCTCGGCCTCCCAAAGTTCTGGGAATACAGGCATGAGCCACCATGCCTGGCCAAAATTTTAACTCTAAATACATTCAGTTATGACTCTTTCCCTAAACTATACATAGGCTGCTGAGTGCTGATGAAAAGAAAATCACACTGTATAACCACCACAAAGCTATGACCTCCAATCTCAACTGGGTCCATCTTGCTATCTAGCAGTCCTTTCTTCAGATTGGTTATATTTTTCTACCTATTCTAAAACATCTTTCAAATTTATTAGGCAACCACAACATTCATCACTCTGCAAATGATGATACCTTCTTTACAGAGAAAATGCTAGAAATTAAATAAAACACTCTCTATCATCATATTCACCTTTACCCCCAACAGGAAGCAAGAGCAAGTTCTCATTCTTAGAGCAAATCCATTTCAGTGCTCTGGATGTACCTCTTTTCCTTGATAATCCCCCATTCCAACCATATATTTCTTTTTCTCTCCACTATCTTTATATCAGCATTAAAACCATGGTTAAATTTCTTCCAGTTTTTCCATGTTTCTTTTTTCTAGAGACCCTCCTCTCTCACCCTTTCCCGGGAAACTTATTAAAGGAAGGACTGGGCTCATCTCATCCTCACCACTCCTAATCTATTGACTTCTTAGCTCATGGCTAACAACTCTCTTCTAGAAATATCTTCTTTTCTTAGCTTCTCCTACATTTTGACCACTTTTTTTCACTCTATTTATTCTTCAAATACTGTTGTCTTAGCTGGTTTCATGAAGCAGGGTGATCTTCTCTACACCCAGACTTTGTTATATTTTCAGATACAGCTTTCCAGCATTGGTTTACTCCTTGAATAGAAACCTGTGTATCCAACTGTCAACTGGCGATCCTTTCCTAGAAGTCCCACACTCACTCCATATTAATATTGTCATCTTTTCCCTAAAATGTGCATCTTACTGTAAGGGATTTTAATTCCATGAAAATGCAGGATAACATAGTATATAATATTTTACCTGGAGTCAATAGGTCTTAGAGTGCCACACTACCACTGTGTGAGTTGGTACAAGTCACAGCACTACATCTCTGTTTCTTCTTTGTAAAATTAGAATAACAGAATAACACAAAAATATTTGTATTTTGTTTTACATAAATTATTTTTTCAGATCCTTAAATGTTATAGCTTTATAAAAATGGTGCTTGACTTGCTTAAAAAAAAAGCTAACATATATTCAAGACAGACACAGCTAGGCCTGTGGCTAAGTAAAACTAGCAATAATAGGAGCATCAAAAATAACCACAAGGAGAACTTAATAGAATTGAGCTTTTAATTTTAGGGAAGGAGAGAAAGCAGTATCTTAATAGCCTATGTGATATGATAGGATCAACAACAGAAATGACTTACCTCTATCCAATGACTATTGAACAGAAAAGTGTGGGCCAAAAAAAGAGAGATTGTGATTATACATTAATACATATTTTCTGACAGTGAGAATTATTAAACATTGCAATGAGTTGCTTTGGAGGTCTCTAAGGATTGGATAGATTTTCACTGGTCCTGTAAGATCCTGATGCATGAAAGCGCATAGGAATATAGTAGATACTCCTGAGACACCCTTCATAATTCTATGAGAGACCTGAAAATTTGCTGGAAGATATCTGAAACGTGAAATTTAGATTAATATTCTTGGAAATATTCTGAAGGTTTAATTCAGTCTAAAAATTAACAATTAGTCATCTAACTTACAAAACAGTTTTTGTATTTTTCACTTTTCCCCCTGTCCAATTAATCATACAATCTACATTTCAGATGAAAGATTCAAAACTTTGGCTGTGATCAGGTTGGCCCCACATTCAAAGACATTCACAGATTTCATAGTCTAGATCTTTACATCTTTGATCTGATCCCCAAATAACATTCTAGCCCAATCTCCACCTCCATTTCTTCATGAATCATAAGCGAGGGAAACTTCATCCCACTCATTCACAAACTGGCTTTATACTTGTTCTTCCTCCTTTTCTTCCATCTATGTATGTGTCTGTTGTTTAACTGTTCACATGCTATTCCCATTATATTCAGTGCTCTTTTCATTTCTGTCTATAACGATTCACTCACTGTTCACATGCTGTGAAGTTTTGCTTTCTCATCAGATGCAGGCTCACTATGCAGCTATCATTTGTTTGTACCTTTATCTCTACTTCTAGCCTATAAATTCCACAAGGCCAGAGTCTCTTTCGTGTAAATCTTTCTGTTCTCGGTGGGGTACTGGTTGATTTTACATAGTGCATAGTTTCTGCAAATTTGTCTAAGAATCACAATTAAGGATGCAGATTTCTGGGCTCAGCCTGGCTACTGAATTAGGATCCTGAAGGGTGGTGGTAGCAAATCTCATCAGAAGAAAGTTTAGAAATAACTAACACTCAAGTATTTAGTGACAGGGTGTTAAATAAATGAATGAATTAATTTATTTTTGTTTCTTTGGAGTTTCCTATTCAAGGACATTTACTCGAGTGTATTTTTCTTTGACTTTTCTGCCTTTCCTGTTTCTGACATCTCCATTGGAACACACTGGTTAGAAGGGTGTTAAACTCAGCAAAAAGTAAATACTTTCATTAGACAATTAGTAAATAATATTCTGAACAACGTTGTAAGTCTTACAATGAGTAGTTTTGAGCAACATTTTCAGCTGGTAAGAAAGAGTTTAAAGTAATGTGGTAGGCACAGTGAGAAGACTGCAATGGAGTATTAGTAGATGTTTTTAAGTCACTAGGTCAATTTCAGCTAGATGAATTTCTTCAAAGGCAGTGTAGGACTGTGGGAAAAGTCTGAGCCGGAAGACCACTCATCCTTGCTTTATAGAAAACTTGGTTATGCGACCTTTGAAAAGTTCCTTAATTTCACCGAGCTCAATTTATCTATACATAAAATGAGGGGGTTGGAGTAGCTGATCTCTAAGGTCTCTTTCAGCTAAAATTCTATGATTCTCTGATTCTTGTTTTAGCTGAGAATTATGTGATTTCTTTCTTGCCTCTGAAATTATAATTGAGGGTTGATTATACGTATCCAGCCCAATTATCCATAGATCATAAAGATTTTTATTATTATATGTGGGAGATTAAGACGTATGAAGAGCATAAGAATGATATTTCTACAAAGTGTAATGATAAAAAACTATGTATTTTCTTCTTTAGAATATTATAGTGGCCCTTTATTAATAAATTAAGATCAATCTTTAATATTTAGTGTGTTTCCATTCTTAGGCTAATAACAGAACTGAATTTAAAATATATACGTATTTAACATACTTTTTTATAAATTTATATTACATCATTATTGAAAGCACTGAGCCATGGCAAATAATCTATTACATCATGATTTACTGTCCTGTATTATATCACTTGATGAATTGATAGCATGTCATGTTTTGATACATATTGTTTCTAAGATATTAGAGATACAAAGCAAAAAAATGTTCATTACTGTTTTAAGTAAAAACTTATATTTTCTCTACTTTTAAAATTATTTTTAGACAATTTAGAGGATTCTATATTTTGCATAGCTTAATGTCAACACATTTGTTCTATGAGTGTATACTATGCACAGTACCTTAAATCACGAAAAATGTTATTAAGATTGAACATAAAATTTAAAGAGTTGATGGCACTATATGAGAATACAAAAATTAAGACTTTTATAAATTCTTCACATTATATCTGTTTTTCTACTCTTATGTTTTAGCATTACATCAGCCATGTTCTTAGAAATATAATCCGGTTTTTTTTCAAAGAACCAATCTATGTTGCCTGCTAGCCTACTCAACTTTTATTATCAGCATAAAGAATCTACCCAAAGAATCAACAAAGATAGTTCTTAGTTGAATTACAGAAAAAAAAGATAACTTTTACAGAAAAATTATCTGCATTTTTAATCTAAATAATGACATAATTCATATGATGTTAACTACAAATTTGAATAAAGTAGAAATATTGTAATTTTCCAGAATTAAATTGTGATCTGAAAAACTTACATTTTCTTAAATGCCAAATATTTATCATTTAGATACATTCTGAATAAAAATAGACATTTTCCATACTGAGTCACCATTTATTTTCTTAATTAAAGGATTATAATGTAACAATATTGCTACTGAGTTAGTTCTGTGTATCAGGCAGTGCTAAATTCTATTTCTGTCTACCCAATTTTCTAGCTTTATGGGCTAGCTAGACAACTACTTAAACTCTCCAAACTCACTTTTTCATCTGTAAAATTGGCTTAATAATCCTCTACCTCTTAGTAATGCTGCGTTATGTGAAACTACACATTAACTTTCCCTAACAGATTGCTTGACTATTGAAAAGTTCTCAATAAATATGAGCCTTTGCTTTAGGCTTGTGCAGTACTTCTTGTTTACTAACTGCTCTTTGGAAAGTTTCTCTTCTTCTTTTCATTCAAGTTTTGAGACATCTTACGTGTACAAAGTTTTTTTTGAAAAGCCTGTATTCATCTGATTAAATCCTCATCAGTTTAGAGATTTTGCATTCTTTCAGACCAGTGTTTTCCTGATTGCATTGGCTTGGAGAATGTGAAACAATTTAGTCGTTTCTCTACAGAAGTTTTTCTGTATGCTTATATTTTGAAGAATCTCCATAGCTTAATAGAGCTTAGAAAGACAAAACACTAATGAAAATACAAAAAGTTCAGTTTATCATAAGAAGTTGTTATGACAGTTTATTTGAAGTATATCTTCATTGAATTTTTTAAATTTTTAATTAAATGAACCCTTGTCCAAGTATTCTCCTCTTTTGGCCTGTATGTTTTGAATAAAAGGTAGTAGTATCGATTTTTAAATACGTGTGCTGCATGTCTTTCTTCCATTTGCTTCTCCAAATACTCCATCCTTCACCTTTCTCTGGACCTTAAGAAGTATCTCTGAATGAATTATATCAACAGGGTTCTTGGCCCTCTAACTTCCTGTTGGGTTTAGCATGTGGAATTCAACAGGGATGGGAAGGAAGAAAGAAACTGAGGTTGGGGTATATTCTCCCCACATCCCTCCCTGCAGGTTTGTCTGACACTGGCTGCATTTATCCATCGCAAGGTACAGCTCATGCCAGATGGCACCGACACTCAAACCTCTCTCTGTGTCACCTGGTTCTGGAAAATGCTGTCTCCTCTGCCCTTTCAGGCTAAGGGGTAGGAGTGGTAATGATACTTTTATATTTTTCTAGCACCTAACCTAGTAGTAACTCTGTGGTTTGTTTACATTCTTTCCACACTTTTACAATGCTTACTTTTATTAATATGTGAACTGTAAATCATTTGAGAACAAAAAAAATGTTACATTTTAGTTCACCTCATTTGGTAATCATAGGGTTGTGGCTGTATAAGGATAGAAGTAATGGGTAGGTTAGATAACAGTGCTGAAACTCAGGCTTTGAGTTAGGTACAGTGTAAAGATAAGTGCTGGGCCAGGGCCAAGGGATTTCAGGAGGATGTGGAGGGAACCTGGAAGTTTCCAGGGTTTCACTGACAAAGGCAGTGGATTCTACAGGATTCTGCTATTTCCCCAGTACACTGTAGCAGCTAGAGAAGGAACATGGATAGGGAGAGAAAGGAGAATTTTTTTAAATGTAATTTTTCAAAATATATTTTCATGATGTATAAGCTGATGACTTAGCTATGTTGGTAAGCTCAGCTTAATACCTTTTGTGAGAGTACCCTTAGATACCATGGAATCAAAGTATAAATAAAAAATCAACATTGATGTTTTACTAAGCTATTTCAGAGATATTTATTTCTTGGGGATGAAAAAAACTGAATTATGTACAATCAAATAGTCTTTAAATATATATATATTTCAATATATGTGTGTTTTCATATATATACACATATATATGTTATAGTCAGTTTTACAGAGGAAATAGCTTATAAAAATATCTATTGATGTTCATATGCAAAAATAAGCTGTAGACACAGATCTTACATTTTTCACAAAAATTAACTCAGATTATAATACAGACCTAAGTATAAAATGCAAAACTATAAAAATTCTAGAAGATAACATATATGAGATAACCTAGATGACCTTGGGGTTGGTGATGACTTTTTAGATATGACATCAAGGGGATGATCCAGGAAAGAAAGATTCAGTAAGCTGGACTTTCTTAAAATTAAAAACTTCTGTTCTGTGAAAGATATTGTCAAGAAAATAAAAAGAGAACCCATAGACTGAGAGAAAATATTTTTAAAAGACATATCCAGTAAAGGACTATTATCTAAAATCTACAAAGAGCTCTTAAAACTTAAAGATAATAAAAACAAACAACCTGATTAAAAAATAGATCAAAGACCTTAACAGACATCTTGCCTAAGAAATTTATAGATAAGCATATGAAATAAGCATATGAAAAGATGTTCCATATCATATGTTATAGAGAAATGCAAATTAAAACAACAATTAGATACCACTGCCCACCTATTAGAATGACAAAATCAAATGCTGGAAACTATGTGCAGCAACAGAACTCTTACTCATTGCTGGTGAAAATGCAAAATAGTACAATGACATTGAAAAACAGTTTGGCAGTTTCTCACAAAATAAATATACTCTTATCACTATGATCCAGCAATTGTGCTCCTTGGTATTTACCCAAAAGGGCTTAAAAATATATGTCCATGCAAAACACCAGCCCATGGATGTTTAAAGCAGCTTTACTGATTGCCAAAACTTAGAAGCAACCGAAATGACTTCCAGTTGGTAAATAGATAAAGAAACTGGTACATCCAGATAATGGAATATTATTTGGTATTAAAAAGAAATTAGCTAACCACTTGCAAAAAGACATGGATGAAATATAAATGCATATTCCTATATGAAAGAAGCCAATATGAAAAGTCTATATACTGTATGATCTCAACAATATGACTGCTGTTGTTTGAATATGTTTCCCAAAGCTCCTGTGTTGGAAACTTAATCCCCAAGGTAACAGTGTTGGAAGGTCGGGCCTAATAAGAGATGATTAGGCATGAAGGCTCTGCCTGCATCAGTGGATTAATGTCATTATCGAAGGAGTGGATCTGTTATAAAAGCAAGTTCAGCCTCTCTCGCCCTCTTGCTCTAGCCCTTTCTTGACCTCTGCATTTGTCACTGAATGATGATGACACAGCATGATGGCATTTGCCAGATGCTGGCACCATGATCTTTGACTTTCCAGATTTGAGAACCATGATACAAATTAATCTCTGTTCTCTATAAATTACCCAGTGTCAGGTATTCTATCACAGCAGCAGATAACGAACTAAGACA
Organism: Alouatta palliata; assembly: GCA_004027835.1. Taxonomy (NCBI): domain Eukaryota; kingdom Metazoa; phylum Chordata; class Mammalia; order Primates; family Atelidae; genus Alouatta; species Alouatta palliata. The sequence goes on along the minus strand of PVKV010012252.1, from coordinate 37,929 downwards.
ATGACATTTTATAAAAGGCAAATGTATGGAGTAAAAATATCAGGAAAAATATCGGTGGCGGTCTGACAGCAGTGAAAAGTGAGGGATGAATAGAGTAAATGGAGGAACACAGAGATTTGTAGAGCAGTGAAACTATTCTGTATGATCCCATAATGGTAGATGCATGTTATCATACATTTGTCAAAATCCATTAGATGTACAAGACCAAGAGTGAACCCTAATGTAAACTATGGATTTTGGGTGATAATGTCAATGATAGTGTCAATGCAGGTTTCATCAGCTATAACAAATGTACCACTCTGGTGAAGATGTTGATAATGGGAGAAAGTATGCATGTATGAGGGCAGAGGTTAGATGGGAAATCTCTGAAACCTCCTTTCAATTTTGCTGTAAACCTAAACCTACTCTAAGAGAATAGGTCTTTTTTTAAAATTTAGTTTTATTTTCATATTATACTTAAAGTTCTGGGGTACATGTGCAGAACGTGCAGGTTTGTTGGGGTACATGTGCAAAATGTGCAGGTTTGTTACATAGATATACATGTGCCATGGTTTTTGCTATACCCATGAACCTGTCATCTACATTAGGTATTTCTCCTAATGCTATCCCTCCCCTAGCCCCACACACCCTGACAGGTCCCAGTGTGTGATGCTTCCCTCCCCATGTCCATGTGTTCTCATTTTTCAACTCTCACTTATGGGTGAGAACATGTGGTGTTTCGTTTTCTGTTCTTGTGTTAGTTTGCTGAGAATGATGGTTCCCAGCTTCATCCATGTGCCTGCAAAGGACATGAACTCATTGTTTTTTTTTTATGGCTGTATAGTATTGCATGGCATATGTGTGCTACATTTTCTTTATCCAGTCTATCATTGATGCGTATTTGAGTTGGTTCCAAGTCTTTGCTTGGAACTATTATGAATAGTGCTGAAATAAACGTATGTATGCATGTGTCTTTATAATAGAATGACTTGTAATTCTTTGAGTATACACCCATTATGCAATTGCTGGGTGAAATTGTCTTTTCAAAGGTCCATGCAATCAGTATAGAGTGTTTTTAAAGTTTGCTATTATATTCAATATCATTAATTAGTAGATGTGTTTTTGCCTATAGTTTAATAAACTGTATATTTTCTCAAGAATGTGAATATTTTGAAATGATTGTGTATTACAAGGTATTCAATCCACATAAGCTCTAGGGCACCTATATAGCTTAGTTATTAACAATCCACAGCACTGCAAAATGGATCAGTGAAGAGCTAAAGGTAGTAGGTAAGTTCAATTGTAATCCTTAAACCTGTTTAATCCCTAAAGGTACACTTGTATTAAGAAGCTAGAGATGAGATTATCAGCACGTCATATATATTGATTTATCTATAACCTACATATTTGATTAAACGTAACTCTATTCCTTGCTTCTAAATATATTTTGTGAGTCAAGGAAATAGGGCTTGGACAACAATTTACTTTATCATACAATCTTTTCCATGAAGATCCTTCACCTTAGATTTCGAAGCACTAGGATTTGAATTCAAGAAACCTTTGGGTTATATTTTGGATAATTATGCAAAGATTAAGTAATATAAGAATGCTCTGAACAAATCTTATTAGAGTCAAACATTTAGGTTAATGTGTCCTCATGAGGAGAGGGATCTTACAATTTACCCTCATTTTACAGAAGAGCTTTGTTATGTAGATGTGATTACTTTAGTTTACAGTTTTAGGAGAATAAAACTAAGGCAGAAGAAGGGCAATTGTATGTAAGTTTTATTATCCACTGCATTTAAGAGATACTATGTATTCCTGACTGCCTAGAGACACGTAATTAGTTTTGTTTTCCTTAAAAGATGAAGAGGATTGAATACTCTCTCTATCCCGTTAAGTGACCTATTAAAGCCATGCTCATCATTACTGTAGAGTTTTTTAGGAGTGAAGGGCTTCTAGCTCATTTGAAACTGGCTCTTTACTGATAGAAAAATTCAGATATTAACTGTTCAATTACATTTTGCCAAGTGACTGTACTTCCAAGGATAGAGGTTTCATTTTATGAGGACATTAGTTTACCTGGGATGGTTCAGCTTTTACGTAGGAAATAGAAATGTATGCCATTAAATCTCGAAGGAAAGGCACACAAGAATAATTGTGATTGACCAATTGTTAGTATAACTTACATTACATTTGAGTGAGACCTTCAAATGATGTACATAGAGAGGGTGCAGCAAGGGAACTTATACAGAAGTTGACTATGATGGTAATATAAAAATATCTGGTATATTATAGGCACACAGAAATCTCATACTTAAAATCCAAAGACAGTTTTATAGGAAAAAGAATACATGCAAAAAGTATTTAATTATTTTGCTTTATACGGATTCACAGAGAGTTTTAACAAGAATGCTCTTTTTTTTTTCTTTGGGTGCAGGTGTAATGTAATTTGCTAAATGTCTTAAATCTGTAACATGATTACCTTCCTTTATGGAAAGTCCCTGCAGGAAGTTTAAACTACCACATTGGCTCAAAATATTGTAACTCATGTACTACTTAGCTCTGAAAAATACTTGCTCATCCTCTGACGAACAAGGAACACAAAATACCCTTCCTGCTTGTGGGCTTTGTTCTACAAATGTTAATGCACCCTTGAAACTGATTTGATCAGTTTTACCTCTATTTTAAAACTCCAGTGATAAATCCCCACATTACATTTTCAGTATCATAGCATCTAGGATCAGCTTTGGGCAAAAATGTAATTTTATTTCTTATTTCATTAGCTTTTTTTTTTGGCCAACCTAATAAACCAGCCATGCTTCTCAAAATAACCAAAATAAGCTGAAAAACTGGAGGGCAAGTGAAAGTGAAGACTACTTAGTCTTCTCAGAATCGCACAGAAACTATTTTCCAAATACTTACTAAGTAAGCATTTACTATATATCAGACATTTGGGGACTTCTCACCAACACTTTATTGAACAAAAATGGCAAAGACCCCATGTCCTCATAGTCATTACATTCTAATAAGAAGGAGGTTAAGATATGTTTTAAAAAGTAAAATTAAAATGGTGGTTTTCCAGACCATGGAAAAGGATGAAGCAAGAAAGAAAACATAAGAAGTCTTAGCTGTAAGATGGTGAAGAAAGGACTGAATGAAAAGGCGACACTTAAGACCCAAAGAAGGAGAGAAAGCAATACTTCAGGCAGAAGAGAGGGTGAATGCCCACATTTAGGGAACACCTGGTAATTTAAGGAAGAGCAAGAAGACCAGAGGGACTGGAGCAAAAAGAATGAGAACAACAGCAGAAGGAGTAGGAACAACCAGAGGTTGAATCTTGTCAGTCATGGTAAGCTTGTGTAAAATCAATGGCTTTTATTCAGTGGGAGACAGATAGGAAGTGGAGAAATGATGAAATCTGATTTACAGATTCTGGTTTCTGGGTTGCGGAAAGATGATAGGCGGTACAAGATGGTCCGTTAACAGCCTTTTGGCAGTAAGTCCGGCTAGAGATGAGGGTGCTTGGACCAGGCTGGAAATGGTGGAGGTGGTGAGAAATGATTGGAAGGGAGATGATGTAGAAGTTTAATCTGCGGATTGTGCAAGTTCATTAGGAAGGCCTAGCATGCCATAACTTAAAGGTGGTGGAACCTGTAAGAATATATTTAAAATGGAGAAACAGGAAAACCTCTGTGAGTAGAAATTCCCTTTCCACATGGATACATAATAAACATATTCATATAATATTGTCATATAATATGTCAGTGGTCCTGTTTTAGGTTGCGCAACTGAAATTAAAATAAGAGAAAAATATTTCTCTAAATTGAAGAAGCTAAAGAATTAGCTAAGGATTATAATAGGTTAATAGTTTAGGACTTCATTCTCAAATGTTTGGTAGAATGCTTAATTGAATTCTATAACTAAGAATAGACTGTGTTCATAAAATTCAGAGGAGGAAAAGTGTATTGAAAGTGACCTTGACAAATGGATGGCCAAAAGATCAATATTTGACTAATTGAGACAATAATACTTAGCAATGAAAAGAGAATTATATGCAAAATCCTAGTGAGAGAAGGAAGACAGCGAGAAAAAAAAGGAATTAATGTTTACTGAATGCTTACTATATTCTAGAAACTGTGCTGTGAGTTTTTCTTACATTATCTCATTTAAACCTTAAAATCCTCCAGAAAATGAAATTAAGAGGAAAGCAATTAGAAAATTACTTAGCATTGAAGGTAAAGTGGCAAGAAGACCTGGAAGAGCAACTAGTTCTATGTGTGCAACAAATTGAATGATGGGTGAGGAATGGGAAAACAGAATTAATGCTTTTATAATGAAGTTACTGAAGAATTTTAAGTAGTGTTGTGACTACCATATTTGCATATTAGATCGTGTCAGTAGCAGTGTGGAAGCTAGGATTATAGAAGGCTAAGGCTGGAACAACGAAGAAAAGGCTAATTAGGAGAAAGCAGAATCAGTAAACACAAAAAATTAGTATGAGCTGAAGTAAGGCAGTAACTAAGAAGATGCTAAGAATGGATTAGCTTCAAGGAATATTAAGAAATTTAAAACGAGAATTTGTGGCAAGAGATTTACATTTAAATTTAAAACAAGAGATTATGTGGTGAGATTATATGTGAGATTTGAATGAAGAGAGACAGATGAAGAGTCTGTACATTTTGAAGTGGTAACCAGGAAAAGGATATTTTTGTTTGAAGAAACAAAAAAAAGAAAGAATGAAAGAAAGAAAGAAAAAGAAGGAAAGAAATGAGAAAAGAACAAAGGGAAGGAGGTAGGAAGGAAGGGAGGAAAGGAAGGGAAGGAAGAAAGAAAGGAAAGAAGGGAGGGAGAAAGAAAGCGAGAAAGAAAGAAAAGAGAGAGAGGAAGGAATGGAAGGAAGGAAAGAAGGAAAAGAGGGAGGGAGGGAGAGAGGGAGGGAGGGAGTGAAAGAAAACAGTATACATTTGGGCTTCTATAAATGTTTTTTCACATTTGGACATGTTGGTTTTACAGTTTCCTTTGGCTATCAAAATGGACATATAGCTTTAATACAGAGTTAAAGAGAGATAGATCTAAATGAGACAGAGATTCAGGACTAATCCCTGTAGAAGCCTAAGACATAGATGCTATCATGGAACTTGATGAAAATGAATAGTTAGGACAAAGTAAAGGACAACAGTCAGAGAAAAGGGGAAGAAAAAGGTATCCATAAAAGAAACTATGAAGGAACAATGGAAAGTTCATGGGGAGAAAGAAGAGAGCAGCATTAAAGTCCACGGAGAAAAGTTTGAAACCAAAAAGAGGAGTCAATACATAAAAATGAAAGATAGTAGTTGGAGAAGGTAAGAGCATGCTTGTAACATTCAGCAGCAGGATATTCTTATGATCTTGATAGGAACATGTCAGACCAATGGCTGGGACAAATATCCAATGGAAGTAGTTTAAGGAATGTATTAAAGTTGAGGAAATAGAGGGAAGATATGTAAAGCATGGTATTACTATAGCACTCAAAGATGTCCACATCCTAATTTTCAGCATCTGTGATTGCAGATGTGATTCAATTAAGTATCTTTTGATGTAGAAAGTATTTGAATTATGTGGGTGGTTTCAATTTGATTTCAAGTTTTTTTTACATAGGAAAGAGGAAGGTAGAAGAGTCAGGGAAGGAGATGTGATAATGAAAGCAAAGGTCAGAGGGACACAATAGCTGGCTTTGGCAACAGAAAGGGACCATGAGGATGCAAAGAATGCAGGAAGCCACCTGAAAGCTGAAAAAAGTAAGGAGATGAATCCCTAGAGCCTCCAGAAGAAAGACAGTTGTGCTGACACCTTGATTTTAGCCAAGTTCAAACCCATTTCGGAATTCTGATCTCCAGAATTTTGTTTGTTTATTTTACTCTAAGTTCTGGAATACAGGTGCTGAATGGGCAGGTATGTTACATAGGTATTCATGTGTCATGGTGGTTTGCTGCACCTATCAACTTGTCATCTAGGTTTTAAGCTCCGCATGTATTAAGTATTTGTTAATTTATATTATGTTTAGCCACTGTCTTAGTGCATTGTGTGCTACTATAACAAAATGCCTGAGACTGAATAATTTATGGAGAAGAGAAATGTATTCTCTCACAGTTCCAGAGCTGAGAAGCCTAAGATCAAGTCACCTTCTTGCTGCTTCCTTACATAGTGGCAGGAGGAAGGACTGAAAAGGATTGAAATCTGTTTCCTCATGTGGTAGAAGAGCAGAAGCAAGAGGGCTCACTCCCATAAAACCTTTTTATGGCAGCATTAATCCATGACCTAAACACTTCCCATGATTTCCTATTTTCCAGTAGTGTTGCATTGGGGATTAAATCTCCAACACATACATTTTGGAGAAACTATTCAGATCATAGCAGCCACTAAGTTTGTGGTAATTTGTTATATACACCATGAGAAATTAATATGTTGCTTTTGTCTATAGAAGCAGAGAATGGGAGAGATAGGAAGACAGATGAGAGCACAGGAAATACAAAGACACAAATGAGTGTGTGTATAACGTATATATATGCATGTGTGTGCAAAATAGACACATGTATGTATTTGTGTGTATATATATATACAAATGCACTCATAACATATATATTTACACAATATGTTTATGTGTGTTTATACTTATATGTATTCATGCACATATATGTATTTGTGTACATGTGTATGTGTTAAATGTGTGTGTGTGTGTGTGTGTGTGTGTGTGTATATATATAAAATCATCATCATCAGGGATCCTTCAGATTGACCCCCATGACAATTCTGTAATATGGTAGGATGGTAGATTGGAACCTAATTATTGGGATGTTTTAGTTATATGCAATTATATAAACAATAACTATTATGATTTTACTCAGTTTTTGTCATACATATTTTTCAAGGACTAAAGAAACAGAGTTGACGGGTATACTTTTGGACAATTTTATATTTGTGTACTTGTAACGTTTGTATAGTCTACAGACATTTCATTTTGTATATGCGAATCCCTTCCCCGTGTTATTTTTGTATATTTAAAAGAAATCTCTGTTCAGAGTTTCACAATAATAATAGTGTGGTCCAGGCGTTTCTGAAAAAACTGGTAAATAATAAATTCTTGCAATATACTGAGGAGCCATGACACCATCCAAACTATCAAACAAAAATCATTTTAACTTGCTGTTGGCTTTCATGATCATCCTTAACTAATTCCACTACATAAAATCAGAGTGGCAAAATGTAAAACTTGTCAATGCCTTTCAAAATGACATAATACCTTAGGAGAATCAGCTAAAGAAAAGTTCAAATATATGCAATCAAAGTAATCAATGAAAGATAGTTAGATATTAACAATGAAACAGAATTATACTCTCCTACCCACTTATTTAGACTTTTCTTATTGTTATGTATTACTAACCTTTATTATAATTTTTAAATATTTTAAATCAAGTAAAATAAAGTTTGCCTTTATATTATATACTATGCTAACCCTATATATACCTTCTTCCTCAGACTACTGAAGCTAAAGATTAGTAAATTATATACTCTATCCCCCAATATAAATTTATTTAAATAGATTAAAATACAGACTTTAAAAGATAAAGTTAACTAGGTTTTTGGCATGTAACTGCTGTGTTTAGAGTTGCCCACATTTACTTGAAGTATATTCAAAACAATTTCCTGTAACACTTTTAGATAATTCTATTTTCTAGTTAAACAATATTTTTTCCCTCTAAGCAACACTTTCCTCTGTGATTTCTTTTATCTCTGAAACTGCCTTTGCTGATCCTTTTATGTGAAATTCTCTCTCCTTCCATCTTTCTCTCTCTCAAATCTCCACTCTAAATTAACTATTTTTTTTTTTACCTTTTTCTTGTTTTAAGGAAAATAAAATTGACCATTTTCTTTTGGAACTTAACATTATAGCTCTTCATGAATTGATTGTTCATTCCCCACTATGGAGTATAAGATTATAGATGGAAGGAATTATTCATCTTCTAATCTGTCGCATCTATGTTTTTCATAGTGTCCACTTTCAACACAATAAAAAATCTGTCATGGTTAAGTGAAGAATGAGGTTTTATTATCTTCTTTTATTAGGTTACCATAGTTAAAAGAATAGATTGTTAGTTATCTTCAAACAATTGTAATGGACTCCTCTCTTGATTAATAAAGATCTTTTAGTCTTTTTCATAGTATTATTGTTTTTAAAAATAAACTATTCCTGAGAAATGTCTAAACATGGAGAAAAAAGATGAAAAATCCTAGCTAAATTTTACCTAAAAATACTCAGATCTATTTTCTAATGAATCAGTTCATGATCATAATTCACCATTTATTTAATATATATTTCACATTTCAGTAGAATTATTGGTATTACCGTAATTAATTTCATTTATTCTTAAAGTCTACATATGTAATTAATTGTTGAATGTATTTCCTGGATCTTTCTCATATGGCAACACTAAAACTGTTCCTATCTACACTGATCACTAACATTTTTCATTTACTGATTACAAATCTGTGGGACTTAAACACAAATTGGGGATGATGGTAGATGGGCTGTTGTGTGTATATATGTGTATATGTCCACATATACATATGTGTTTATATTCCTAGTCTTAAAAGACACTGTGTGCAGGATTAAATATGGAAATGAAAATAAGGTAAAATATCTAAATTGGAAATTTTGTTTAGTCGTAATTCAAACATTGATCATAAATCTCAGGTTCAGGGCACTCCTAGTGTTTCATGAAACAAAATGTGAATGACAAAAAGCAGTTCTTATCCTTGTAAGTTTTTACAGTTCAGAATCAAATAAACTAGAACATTGCTACCAAAGAATTTCCCAAATTATGGAAGACCTTTCTTCCTCTTTGAAGCACCTATAATATTAATGCTTGTGTGAAATACTTATTTCATGGATGAAACAGTTTGGAAAAGGCTGGTTTGATGTGACACAGTTCAAGATGTTAAACTGATGTTTCCAAAGGTATGCGTGATATGTTAAAAGTTGTTACTTGAAAAACTGAGTTACATAGTCAGATAAGTGTAGAAAGTCAGTTAACTATTTTTTCTTTTACTGCAAGAATTCTTATAAATTTTAATATATTAAATATGTCTGTTAATAGTATTTCGATAATATGTTAAAATCTCTAAGAGGATACTACCATATGTAGCACAATCCAGAATAATTTGACTATTAATTGCTTTTCTGTAAGAATCTGTGCCAACATTTCATAAAACACTGTTGTAAAAATCTGTTTGGGAAACATCGTACTAGACTACTGGTTCTCAAAGTATAGTTCCCTAACCAGTAGCATCAGCATCACCTGGGAACATGTCAGAAAGCAAATTCTCAGGCCTGGTCTCAGACCAAAAGAATCAGAAACTCTTGGGGGTGGAGTTCAGGAATCTATTGGTTTAACAAGCCCTCCAGCCCATTCTGGTAAAAGTTATGGTTTGAAAACAACTATGTTAGAGATGTGCAATATTGAGCACAATAATTAGTACAGATATTTGTAATGAATCAAATTAGAACTGTCATTTACAAAATAATGATATGTTAAAGTTTTTCTTATTACAGATTAAACTATGTCCCTCCAAAATTCATATACTGAATTCTGAATCCCCAGGACCTTGTAATATGATTATTTTTGAAGACGGCATCCTTAAATTTAACTAAAAATCGGGCATGTGAGAGGGCCTTAATCCAATATGACTGGTATATTTTTAGAAGAGGATATTAGTATACAGTGCGCACGCCCAGAGGCAAGGCCATTTGGAGATAGAGAATGAAAGCGGCCATCTGCAAGCCAAGGAGTGGCCTTAGAAGAAACTAAACCTCAGATGAATTGATCTTGGATTTCTATTTTCTAGAACTGTGAAAAAATAATTTTCTAAAGCCACTCAGTCTAAGGTATTTGTTATGGAACCCTAGCAAACTAATGAAGGTGTATGTATATAAATCTCTGAACGCTACGATTTAGAGTCAAGTCTATTCAAGGTGCGTCTTTCCTACTATAAAGTACTATGTTTACTCTGAAACTAAGTCACATGAAAACTCACAAATGTTGCAACACTTTGGAATAAATTACACAAAGAATTATTGCAATTGTTTAATTATATGCTGTGCTGTATAAGCCACAAGAGTCAAAGGAAAATTTAGAGCAGAGTTAGGAGCTGTTGGCCTGTAAATGCAGTTAGCCTTTTATTTTTTCCTTTCATTTTGTCTAATTTTAAGATAAAAGCTTATTTCCGTGCCACTCATCCTCTTGGTTTGTCTACTTTTCCAAGTTACAGTAATAGCATTTGGTATTATGTTCAGAAAAGAAAGCGTGCATTAGAAAACACCCAATTTGTTTTGTGAAAAAATTCATTGCTTTTGTCAATTATTAATTCAAAGTACACTAAAATGTACTTTGCCTGATTTAATAAATATTTATTCCTCATACCATTAATAGATTTATAAATTTATGTGATGTATGTGTATTGAGTGGATAAGGCCTTAGGTGGATAGAGTTAATTCTTTCTATATGGCTGCTTGTTATGAGACTTCCTCTGACATATATCTCATAATGGTTCCTGTTGATTGATCTAATTATATACACATGGTTTTATTGGAGCTTTGTGAATCTGGAGATACCCATGTTTGCTTAATGTTCTACAAGCACAATTCAAAACCCTTTAGGCTTACCAGGATTGCTTCCATAATCCTTAATTGTGAAAAGTAAGCCTCGAGAATTTTGAAATACCCAGTCTAAATCAAGCTCCTGGGCCAGCACATTTTCTCATTAGAATTTTTCTTGGTAAAGAAAAAATCTATTTTTTAATACATATAATCTATTTTTATATGAGTGTCACCTTTTAATTAAATAAAATACATTTATTTCTGTGAGTATGTATAAAAATGTTCTTGCTTTTTAGCATTTGATTTTCATATTTGGGGAATGAGTATTTTGAAAATAGTATATGTAAAATAATATTACATCATAGTACACAGTGAATAGCAGAAAAATAGCAATATTTTAATGCAAGGCTAATAATTCTTAAATTATTACGTTTTAGGTATGAAGGCAAAAAAGTATAATTCTTTTATTTTAATAACTAAATAATTTCATTAAACACTTGAATAGTAGATATGAATCTGTGAATCTGTTGTTTTCATTGGACTTTATAATACATTAAGAATATTATACTGATATTTATACTTGATACTTGCAATTGTGTCTCATCTGTGATTTATCCTTTCTCTCTGCAGATTTAGCTATTTTTTACCTTTTTTTTCTTTGTATTGCTGAAGAACAGTTCTGACAAATAAGATTACTCTGTTTTTTATCTACTCCAGTGTTTTGGAGTTTTGAACATCATTTTTTAACAAAGCTTTAGTTCACGGAAAGCCCAAGACAAACCTTAAGTTTTGAAAGAACTTCCACAGATCTAGTAAATTTTTCTTGACTGAATTATTTTATTTAAAAAACAAAATCTTGTGAAACATAAAACAACAGAACTATAGTAGAGCCAATTGAAGTCTCTCCCATTAAGCCTCATTTCCCCAAATATAGACATTTTAGCTACCTTGGACTCAAGGAGTGGCTCTACTGGAGCTGAATAATTGGGGGTTTGGGGAACAGGGATGTGTCACGCTTGAATGGGAAAAATAATAAGAAATGAAGACCTATTAAAAAATGGAGAGCTTTGTAGGAAATAAGCACAATCTTGAAGGAGTCTAAGTAGTTGCTTTTCTATTACTTATCTTGACTGGAGAAAACAGTTGTCTAATAAACTTTGGAAACCTGAAGTGGGTCAATTAACTCCTAAATGCAGGTGAATGGGTTCATTTGAAATTTAAGATAAATGAATGCTGAAGGTTGCAGTATAACTTTAAGGAGTTATTTAAAAAGTAAGTTTCTTTAAGGAAAGAAAGTTTGATCAATAAAATGAAAGTTAAAAGAGCTTTATGGTCCAGAAAGGGTCAAAAATAAAATATGGGCTGAGAACATTTAAGTGAGACACCCAAGTCAAAATGCACATGTGCTCATTTCAAAATGTCTCCCTATAAAAAATACCTTATGATTGATTCACACTTTTTTTTTACAGTGCCTGCAGACATTTAATGAGCCTTTATTGTTAGACACAACATTAAGCACTTTTAAAATTAATCCTCTTAAGAAATGTATGAGGGTAAGAACTATCTTCATCTTCATTTTACAGATGTGAAAACTGAGGCATAAACAGGTTAAGTAACTTGCTGATGGCAGAAGGCAGGAGTCAATCCTAAGTATTTTGATTGCATTCTTATCTCTAAGCAGTATTGCCTAATTGTGAAGTAACTGTTGAAAGCTTGAACATTAAAAAACTAGGACATTTTTTCTTTTTTATTATCAAAAACCTCACCACACCAAACCAAAAACATTAAGAAATTGGCAGTCTCCGTTTACAAATGAAAAACAAGAAGAGATCAGTTTCTGTTTGGATCTGCAGATTCTGCTTTATCTACTCGTTCCCTCTTAATCATTTAGAATGTATTAATACAATCAAATTGAGATTAAAGAAATAACTAATGATGTTTTTTTCAATATACTTCCTAATCAGGGTTACATAGGTTAAAACATGTTTTTGTTTGTTTGTTTGTTTTTGTCTTTCAAAACCTATTTACCTGGACAACACTTTTAAGTTTCTTTACTGTTTGTAATTGTTTCTTTTCTTAGTGTTTTCAAAGAGACCAAGTATTAGTCTTTAAATCTGTTAATGATGTTCCTTTTAAAAAATTTAGGCAGTGATTCGGTTTTTGCCTAAGTGTATCTGTTCTGCCTAAAGAGATATAGGAGAGAAAACATGAAACAGCAGATATGTAGTTCTGCTTTAAATCTGCATTAACAGTAGTGTCTTGAAAACATTGGTTAACAATATGAAAACGTAGTATGCAGCTGTAGTTAGTGAGTTTGCTTTCTTATGTGCATAATATGAGCTTGTAATGGAAGTAATGTCATATAGTATTTAACTCTGACATTTAGTGTTTGCCCTGGTAGATGGTCTTCCTTTTACTTAAGTGCCATTACTTTTATGTAGTCCATTTTCATTGCATTTAGTCCCATTTTAGTAATAATGCTTGCATGATTTACCAGGCAAATGCAATCTTTGCCCTGAATGGCACAGTGCAAGAAAAAATGGAAGCTGTTAAGAGGCTGAATGGCAAAAAGTATTATTGACCTATGCTGGCAGTCATGTGTTTCAATTATTTTCAAGAATCCATTTGTCAAATAAGTGAAGCGATGTGGGACGTCAAGTTCAAGCTGGGGTTAGTGCCTTTCTACATCTGATATGATGTATCTTCTGTAGCCATTTAATTGAATTACCCAATTTATTTTTCAAGCAACAATGCTCTACCAAGAGCCATGACATTAAACAATTAAATATGAGTTTAAAAGTCTGCATTTTGTGTAGTTCATCATTCGTCTGCAGCAGTAAGTGAGCCCAAGGGCCTGACCATTTCTGATTCTGGTGTAGTGAAAGCTTAGATTCTAGGGGAACACCCTAACTATCCCATGTGGAAACATTTAAAAAATAACAACACTTCATTATTCTTATTTCTTTCAGCAGAACAGTGATGTAAACATTTAGAATTTAACTGTGATTACTCAATAATTTCTTGAGATTCTGTTTGGAAAAGCAAACTGGGCTGTGATAGCTGTAACTAATGGTCAATGAGTTTGATCAATAATGCTTTTTTGAAAATTTGAAGTAGCTGCCTCTTGTGAATACAAAAGAGAAGTCCTAATGAATTAAAGTTATCGGACTTTCAAACATTTATGAAGGGAAAAATGCAGTTAAAGAATACTTACATTCCAAATCACTAAAATATTTTGGGCCATTATTACTTAAAAAAAATTCTTGAAACTATTAAAGAAAAACAAGTCAACTAACCACAATTCTTCTATTTGAAGAGGGGAAGGAAGGGTTGTATGGAGGTAAAGAGAGAGAGAGAAAGGGAGAAAAAAATTCAAATCATATGCGTGCTGACTTTAAACGTGATCACTGTTGTAGAAAAATTTTTAATTTTAATTTGTATTTACTTGGATATTAAGTCTATGATGAGTTTTTAGAGCATTTTATCTTAGGTTGTTTTCTTTTGTTGCTAACTTAGACATACAGATATGTTTTTGTTCTGAGGAGAATAATTACTGTAACTCAGAGAACAGAAGCAACTTATATTTTTTTCAATTAACATTCAACAATTAAATTTTAATATGGTCAGGGAATTGTTCAGATCCTTTTGTATAGGGATACTGCACCTTTAATTATCTGCCCTCTGGTGCCAAGCCTTTTCTTTGAGTGCTTCCATAAAAGCTTATTGCAGCTAGTTATTGAGCAAATTAGTACTTGAGTTTTGGTGAAAAATGTCTTTATTAGTCCTAAAACCAGAGTCACTGTGCATTCCCAGAAGGCGTGATTTTGTTTGATGAATAAATCTAGTAATTATCCTGCTGTTAGGGCTGTACCGCAAATGTCATAAGCAGATAAACAGAGGGAGTAAGCCTTCCGTAAATTCTCTAATTATCTATGTTGGACTACTTATCGCCTGCAGATGATTTATGAGCATATTGATATATCCTTAAGTATGTTCATTTGAGTTCACAGATGCAAATAATTAAGGCACTAGTCATTTGCAAAGGAGGCTTCAGGTCAGGGTCATTTCATTATAAAACTTCAGCCTGGTTTATACTATAAAACAAGATATAAGTACAGTCTGCTTGACCAGGATATTTCCTAAGAGACTTTTAATTTCTTTCCTTTCTCTTTTTCTGTAGATTTTATTATTCTTACCCATTATTTTCATTAAATAAGACTCTTTCAACTTCCTTATGTCATCTATTTTTATGTCATTAAAATATTAATTGTCCAGTTTTTAATATATTTAAACTGCTTGGTAAAATGATCACTAGGAAATACCAGAAATTATTTAAAACATTTAAAATGGCATTTAAAAATTTCTAAACTATATTCTTTGAACACAGGTGTTTTATCTTTTTTCCTCTTAGACTACTTCGCTTGAGGTAACCAATGACTTTCTTAAACAGAATATTTTACAAAGAATGTTTCATTTATATATTTATTTTGTAATTGACTAAGAAATCAAAATATATTAATGCCTTAAAAATAATATGCTATTCTCTAATAATGAAAGCTAATATACCAGTTTTTTATTGAAAAAAAAGTTACTCTGAAAAGTTGAATGTGAGCATTTATAAAAGTATTTTATAATAAATCTCTAACACATTCAATTATAAACAGTTTAAGCAGATGAATGGTCCTAAAATATATGTCTTGCTACTTTTCAGCTGTGGTGTTTGGAAGAAAATGTACCAATTAAAGGAGCATATAGATACTGTAGTATATTTTACAAATTGCACAAAAACTTAAGCAAGCAGAGACATTGTGTAAGGGACAAATCAGTTTCTGACTAAATCCTTATTAAGGTGAAGTTTAGCTGTGTAATTCTTGCAAAGGAATACTGATAGTATTCTCAAGAGGTTTATTTCACTTTGGGTTCAATGTGTTTCCCAAGGATTGATAAGAGGGAATTAATTGGAAATTAAAGTGTGTGTGTGTGTGTGTGTGTGTGTGTGTCCTGGGTTTTTTATACATATGGGTGTGTGTATGTGTATACATGTGTAACATACATACACACACATGTAAACAAAGCAGGATCAATTCAATAGTCTCAAATTAAGAGGGATAGTGGCTGAAAGCCCTAGAATCAATCTACTCTACATGGAGCCCTTTATATAGTTGATCTGCCTTTTGATATTAAAGGTAAAATCTTGGCAGAATTCCTACCAGATTAAAACCAAAAAAAAAAAAAAAAAAAAAAAAAAAAAAAAAAAAAAAAAAAAAAAAAAAAAAAAAAAAAAAAAAAAAAGAGCCAGCGTTGTTGGAAGGGCACTGGCTCAATTACTGAAACTGTTACTTGGGATTTGTGAACAAATAGAAGCTATTCAAATTAATTTAGTTTTTTTATTCTATCAGAATTTGGTAAACAAAGGGGCATTTCTGTTTAATATATCAAGGTCGTATTTCATAAAGGTACATAAAAAAGGGATTTTTCCTCTGAGGTGCCCTTTCTGCATTTTCTGTCTTCCCCAAACACATCTGCAGGTATCTCCCACATCCTATTTTACCCCTCTCTATACAGTTGGTGTGTAACAGAGATCACATTCAGGTTCTTGGGATTCAGTGTATTAGATTTGATATTCCTTCTCTTTCATCATACACTAAAGCAGTTGAATATTGTAAAGCTTATTAAAAAGAAAAAATCAGTCCGTCTTTAATTTAGCTTGTCAATAAAGATACTCTGTATGCCAGCCCACTTCCAGAAATTATCTTATCATAAATTCAGAATTGCAAAAATACATCTTATCATACAAGCAGTTTATCAGCAGTAAGTCATATAAACTAAGTCTTAGAGTAAGAGTCTGCACAAATAATCACTTTTCACATTTATAGCTTTCCTATGTAAAAATTGACATTTCCATAACTTTGAAAATGCCTTCTTGGCAAATTGTTTTTGCAGATTTCCCTAAATGAGGTAAATATGCTTTTAACAGTAGATTGATATTATCAGAAAATACATACTTTTTCGTAAATAGAGTACAGATTTACAAACTAGGTCCCAAAAGTCAGTACTTTGACAAGTAGACTTTTTTTTTTTTTTACTCAAAATGTTATTTCAGCATATATAAAAATATACACCTAGGAAAAATTCTTTAGAAACCATTTATAATAATTCATGTTTTTCAGGCAGATTAAGAGATTTATCCAAGAACATGTAGCTAGGAAAAAATTAGGATGTAGATCTCTGACTTTCAGTCCTCTTTCCTGTACAGCACTGAGTTGACTTTACTCCCATTCTTTAAATATTAATAAATATACTTTCTACTCAGACCCATCATTCTCTTCACATTCATTAAAACTCTAGGAATCGTATAAATATTCTGAACTTTTAAGAGTTCCCATTTCCAGAGCATTTTGGTATTTATTGATTTCAATTGCTCCACAAAACTCATAAGAACAGACTTTCCCTAAATTATACAAATTTAATTTTTTCTGTTTTACATTTCCAAATATAAGCATGAAACCCAGTAAAAAGAGATCAATAAATGTGGGTTAAGCACATTTTTGAATTAAACAAACACACACACAATTTTGCTTTAACATATACATTCCCTTTTTTTTAATGGCTATTTTCTTTTATATCATTCTATTTTGACTCTCATTCTTATATATGCTACCATAAGCAGAATGTCCAGGACCTGGCTGATATGTTTCAGTAATGAAGAAAAATGAAGCCAGTATAATAATTATTTTCTTCTGAGTGAAAGTATATTTTATATGTCTATATACATGAAAATGTGTTATATAACCTGTTATATATCTAATACATATGTATATGTCTATATGCCTGCACACACACACACATACTAGAACACTATTTCACTTAATGTTGGTGCTTGAAACTGAGAATGCAGAGAGAAACAGGTAAACAGCACTCTTTCTATGGGGCATTCAATCACTGTCAACAGCATGTTTTTTTGAGTAGTGAATTTACTTACAAATTAAGTACAGTAAAGAAAAATAATATTATGCTGGAATTTAAATAACAATATATCACTTGACTGGTTGTCATGCGTAAAATAGAATCAGGATATTCTATTCACCCCGTGTTAGGTCTATTAACTGACCTACAAGAATAAAAGCACAAAGGTAGATATCTAATTCTTTTGCTCCTTGCCCAAGTGACCATTTTTCAAAAGAGCTAACTGGTTAGAATCATTGATTTTCCTCTCTGCTATTCTAATATTCTCACCAAGATATTAGCTTATTTCTATTAGCATGATTCCATTAAATTTTACCATCTAACAAAGAGGCAACATGCTTGGTAAAGAAGTAAATGGAAGTTCAGGCATACCACAAATCATAATTTGCCATTTCTGTAGTTATCTAATTTGTTATGTCGGACAAAATTAACATAGAACTTTGATGTTAGATATAGAGTATTTTTCTGAACCTATTTTGTTTCTTTTCCTACCACTGAAGATTTTCTTTCCTTTTCTTATCAGTGGACATTTTACACAATCTAGTTGAACAGTTGTTTGTGTGTGTGTTATTTGTTTGAAATACAATTATTGCCTTTAAATTTGTCTTTGATGATCTGAAAAAACGAAAACAAAAGCAAAACCCCAAAGCAGCTCATTAGAACACTGGGACTTGTGCTTCTTGCTTTATATCTCCTCTGTGGTTGTAGTGTTTTAATTTCCTGCCACCTTATTGATTAAAAAATTATTCAATGTGGTTACATTTACATACTAAAGAAAATGTGTTGATTGGTTTACAAAGTTAAATCTTTTAAACTGTTATGCACATTTTTCACACTCTCTCCAGTTCTTAGTAATTTATTTTTTTGTTTAGTATTTTGTTACATTTGCTTCTGCTTCCTCCTCCAAAACTATCAAAAGTAACAGGTGCCAAAATTTAGAAGGAGTCAAAAATGAATAAACTATCAATAGTTTTTATTATTTTTAGATGATACATCTTTGCTTACATTTAGGTTTTTAGATGATACATCTTTGCTTAACACTGGGGGAAAAATGTATTTTTTTAAAGTTTGCCAGTGTTTGTAATCTTGAGGATTTACTCTTAAAAAAAGCTATTTGGCATCAAATGAAAAATCATCAATAAGAGATATATGAATTGGTCAATAGATGGGATGTGTTTTGTATTTTCTCAAGTTGAATTACTTAAACTCATGTACTTAGGATTCTGTAGGTTGGCTGCAGACTTGTGTGTAAGTGCTGTTTTCAACTTTACTAGAAGAAGCAGTGACATCTATGAAGACCCTATTTCCATGTCTCTCTGTGTAAGCTACACTAATCAAAGAAATTCACTTATCCACCAAAAACTACAGCTAAAAGATATTAAGAATATGTTTTCTAAGTGATAAATTTAGTGGAAAATCTGTGAAAATCTCGTATGATTTCTTCTGATATATTGCACAAAATTTGAAGGACAAATAGAAGGTCTTAAAAAATGGATAAAATTTAGAGACATCACAGACGAGTCTTTCACTCCACCTTTTTATCAAGATTATTCTCATTTTTTGGCCAATAGTCACCAATCTCCAATTTCATGGAGGAAGATTGTTGAGTAAGATATTATATTTTCTCATTTAATGTAATGGCATAAAAATCAGAATGGGGAGTCCAGAAATAAATCTGCACATATATAGGTAACAGATTTTTAAGGAGTGCTATAAGAAGACAAGAACAGTCTTTAACAAATGAAAACTGGATATCCACTTGGAAATGAATGAAATAAAATTAGACCATTATCTTATACCACACACAAAAATCAACTCAAAAGTGGATTAAAGATTTACACATAAAACTATAAAACGTCTAGAAAAAAAACTTTATGGCATTGGTCTTTGTGATGATTTCTTAGACATGACAGCAAGCAACAAAAAGAAAAACAGACAAGTGAAACCATATCAAACTAAAAACTGTGCAAAACAAAAACAAAAACAATAAAAACAAAAAAAAACCCAACAGATAGAAAGACAACCTACACGGATATTTACAAACTATATAGCTAATAAAAGATTAGTTCCCAAAATATATAAGAAATAGCAATAACTCAATAGCAAGAAATAAATAACCAATTAAAATTGGACAAAGTACTTGAATGACATTTCTCCAAAATAGACATGCAAATAAATTGCCAGCAGGTATGTGAAAAGATGCTAAATGTCAATAATCAATCAGAGAAATGCAAATCAAAACAACAGAGAGCTGTCACCTCACACCTGTAAGGATGGCCACTATTTAAAAAAAAAAAGAAAAAGAAAAAGAAAAGAATAGCTGTTGGCAAGAATGTGGAGAAATTGGAACCCTCCTCTACTGCTGGTGGGAATGTAAAAAGGTGTAGCCACTATGGAAAACAATTATGGAGGTTCTTCAAAAAATTAAAAATAGAACTACCATATGATCTGACAATTTTACTTCTGGTTATTTATTCAAAAGAATTGAAATCAGGATCTCTAAGAGCTAAAACTGCACTTCTGTTTTCATTATAGCATTATTTACAAGAACCAAGATATAGAAACAACCTAAATTCCCATCAAAAGAAAAATAAAGAAAATGTAGCTTATGCTTACAATGGAATATTATTCAGCCACAAAAAAGAAGGAAATCTGGCAATATGTGACAATATGGATGAATCTGGAGGATATGCTAAGCAAAATAAGCTAGTCACTGAAGGATACATCTTACATGACTATATATAAGAGGTATCTAAAATAGTCAAACACAGAAGCAGAGAGTTGTCAGTGGCTTGAGGGGATAGGAAAAACGGAGATTTGCTATTCACTGTGTATAAAGTTTCAGTTTTGCAAGATGAGAAAGTTCTAGAGAGCTACTGCATAACGCTGTGCCTATGGTTAACAATACCCAATACATAATGTGTTAATGTGCTAGACCTCATGTCAAATATTTCTCCATTTTAGAAAAATAAATGAATAAATAAATAAAATAATTTACTTTTGCATAAATTAATAAATAATGTAACTTGGCACAAACCATTTTGGTGAAGTGTACCATGGAAGATTATGTATTAAATTCCAGCTAAAATAGAAGTAAAAGAAGGTAAATAATTTTGATCATCATAGACAGAGGCTATATGTACATGGGAAAGCATGTTAATGATGTTTACTGGTGCCCTTTTTTTGCTAGAGATCTGTACACAGAGGATAAAAATTCTGAACCTGAGAAGTCTTGACGGTTGATATTCACTCCCTTGAAGATATTTTAAATAAGCACCTTCTTTTGAAAACATCTTTTATTTCATATATTATTTCACAGGGTCTTGAAATATACATAAATAGCAGATTCATGAAAATAACTAAATAAACTGACCTATTATTGAAGGTACAATATTCATTATAGGAAAGTAATTTTTAAACTTTCTAACTATAGTCAGAAATTTGACCTAATTTTAGATTTATACTATTACAAATGGTATGGCACACATTGCATTGTTGTACATGTATTCTTGATGTGTTACTTTATTTCAAGTTAAAATACTACTACCTATAGGTGTCTCATTAAATTATCATCAATCATGTGTTAGTAAAAGCCAATTGATATTGTTTGGCTGTGTCCCCACCCAAAATTGCTTCTTCAATTATAATCCCCATGTCAAGGGTGGGATCAAAGGTGGAGGTAATAGGATCATGGGGATGCTTTCTCCCATGCTGTTCTGGTGATAGTGAGTGAATCTTGTGAGATTTCATGGTTTTTATAAGGATCTGGCATTTCTCCTGCTTCTACTTCTCCTTCCTGCAACCCTGTGAATAAGGTACCTTTCTTCTCTTTCACGTTCTGTCATGATTTTAAGTTTCCTGAGGCTTTCTCAGCCATGTGAAACTATCAATTAAATATATTTTCTTAATAAATTACCCAGTCTTGACTAGTTCTTCATAACAGTGTGAGAATGGACTAACACAGTAAATTGGTATGGGGAGTGGGGTGCTGCTGTTAAATACCCAAAAATGTGGAAATGACTTTTGAACTGGGTAATGGGCAGACATTGGAACAGTTTGGAGGACTCTGAAGAAGACAGGATGACGTGGGAAAATTTGGAACTTTCTAGAGACTTGTTGAATGGCTTTGACCATAATGCTGATAATATGGGCAATGAAGTCCAGGCTGAGGTAGTCTTAGATGGAAATGAAGAACTTCTTGGGAACTGGAATAAAGGTCACTCTTGCTATGCTTTAATGAAGAGATTGGCAGCATTTTGCCTCCGCCCTAGAGGTCTGTGGAACTTTGAATTTGAGAGAGAGGATTTAGAGTATCTGGTAGAAGAAATTTCGAAGAGGCAAAGGGTTGAAGAGGAAGCAGAGAATAAAAGTTTGGAAAATTTTCAGCCTGTCAATAGAATAGAAAAGAAAAACCAATTTTCTGAGGGAAGTTCAAGCTGGCTGCAGAAATTTGCATAAATAGCGAGGAGCTGAATGTCAATCACTAAGACAATGGTGAAATGCCTCCAAGACATGTCAGAGACCTTCACAGCCGTACCTCCCATCACAAGCCTAGAAGCCAAGGAATGAAAAATGGTTTCCTGGGCCAGGGCTAGAGCCTCCCTGCTGTGTGTAGCCTAGGGGCTTGATGCCCTGTGTCCCAGCTGCTTCATCTTCAGCCATGGCTAAAAGGGGCCAAGGTACAGCTAGGACCATTGCTTTAGAGGGTTCAAGCCCAACTTCCACATGGTGTTGAGTCTGTGGTTGCACAGAAGTCAAGAATTGAAGTTTGAGAATCTCTGCCTAGATTTCAGAGGATGTATGGAAATGCCTGGATGTCCAGGCAGAAGTTTGCTTCAGGGGTGGAATCCTCATTGAGAACCTCTGCTAGGTCAGTGCAGAAGGGAAATTTGGGATTGGACCCCCACATACACAGAATCCTAACTGGGGCACTGTGTAGTGGAACTGTGAGAAGAGGGCTATTGTCCTCCAGACCCCAGAATGGTAGATCCACCAACAGCTTGCACCATGTGCCTGAAAAAGCCACAGACACTTGATGCCAGCCCATGAAAGCAGCTTGGTGGTGGGCTGTACCCTGCAAAGCCACAAGGACAGAGTGGCTCAAGGCCGTGGGAGCCCATGTCTTGTATCAGCATGTTCTGGATGTGAGACATGAAGTCAAAGGAAATCATTTTGGAACTTTAAGGTTTAATGACTGCCTTATTGGATTTCAAATTTGCATGGGGCCTATAACCCCTTTGTTTTGGCTAATTTCTCTCATGTGTAATTGGTGCATTTACACAACTCTTCTACCCCCATTGTGTTTAGGAAGCAACTAACTTGCTTTTAATGCTACAGGCTCAGAGGCAGAAGGGTCTTTTTTGTCTAAGATAGACTTTGGACTGTGGACTTTTGAGTTAATGCTGGAAAAAGTTAAGACTTTGGGGGACTATTGGAAAGGCATGACTGTGTTTTGAAGTGTGAGGACATGAGATTTGGGAGGGGCTGGGGTAAAATGATATTATTTGGCTGTGTTCCTGAACAAGAATCTCATCTTGAATTATAATCTCCATAATCCCCATGGGTCAAGGGTGGGACTAAGGGTGGAGGTAATTGGATCATGGAGGCAGTTTCTCCCATGCTATTCTAGTGATAGTAAGTGAGTTTTCATGAGATCTGATGGTATTATAAATATCTGGCATTTCCCCTGCTTGCATTTCTTCTTCCTGCTGCCCTGTGAAGAAGGTGCCTTCCGTCCCCTTCATGTATAGTCATGATTATAAGTTTCCTGGGGTCTTTCCAGCCATGTGAAACTGCGAGTCAATTAAAACTCTTTTCTTTATAAATCACCCACTTTTTGGTATTTCTTCATAGCAGTATGAGAACAGACTATTTGTTGATTTCTTTTTATTCTGGTTGACAACAAGTAGAAATGAGAGCATTGAGGAAATAGAACTTTTATAGAGTAGAGAGGAAAATTTCAGTTTCTAGGTAGGGACATAGAGGCCACCGGACTTGAGTTTTGGTAAAAATGAAGGTAACATGAAGATTCTATAACGAGTTAAAAGGGAAAATTCTAGAGATAAGTCCAGAAATGAGAGTTTTCATGATATATAAAATAAGCAAGTCAAAAACAACCAAAAAATTTTCATCCATTTTTACCTTGTTGAGATTTACTTCTACTTGTCTAAGATAAATATTTAAAGGGGTGCAAAAAAGATATTATTGTCTGATTTTATGGTAATAATTTTCTAATAGGAGTCAAGGAAAATAAATGCAAATGTCACCAAACCCCAGAGGTCTACACAGGAATATAATATATGCATGTTTTATCATATATTAGTGTTTAGTTTAAATATAGACATTTCCTTAGAGGTGCCTTTCTTTCCTTCATTCTTCACGGAGGTGCTGTGAACTGGATTGCCCATGCTCCACTGACTCAGAATTGCTTTATACATTAAATTTTCCTGAATTTTTAGGTCCTCTTCTCTTCCTTCATCTAAGTCTCCAACAGTTTTTTTTTTTTAAAGACAACTTTACACATCACAGTTTCTTCTCCTTCCCCCTCCCATAAAATGATTACTATTCAAAGTCATCCTTGATTAAAAATTTGTGTATATTCTTTAATTTTCATTTCCCATCACCAAATACTTCACTATTCTATTAGACTTATGCTTCCACTACTCTTTTGAAAATACTTTCCTGAAATACACAGATCTCCAATCAGCAATAGTCTTACCTGCCCTGACTCCTCTGTGCTCTTCACCACTGTCCACTACTTGGAATTCTCACTTTCTTTGACTTCCAGTCATCATTTTCTCTTGCTTCTCTATTAACCTGGCCATCGTTTCAAAGTATTCTTTACTGGCTCCTTCTTTTCCATCTCATGTTTAAATACAGATAATTTCTAGGTTTTCATCTTATTGTGCATAGTTTCCCTGCAATTTCTCATCCACTGGTAGATATCAAGTGCCATCTACTTACTACAGATGCCATACAATTCTCTTGTATTGACCTCTCTCCAGAATGTATTATCTGTATTTATGCCAAGATAGGTGCATAACTTGCATTTGAAAACAAAATTAATATTACTTAACAAAATTAAATCTTCATCCTGCATTCTCTCTCTGCAAGTTAGAAACAATGGAATCATTCTTGACTAATTATTCTCCTTCACATCCTACATTTAATAATTGCCAAATTCTATTACTTTTATCACAGAAATGTTCACAATATATAATTGTTTTCTCTCACTTATTGTATATGTCCTTAGCCTCATTAAAGTATTCCATGTAGAGATACTACTCTTGTCTGATATGGAGAATCTTGCATTTGAATTAAGGAGACATACCTACTAATGAGTAATAATGTGTGTCAAGGTAAGCACAAGGAACTTTGGAAGACTAGATGAAGACATTTATCCACTTTGCCTTTCTTCTCTGATCTAGGCTACTGCAAAAGCCTCCTCACTTCTCTCCTGGTCAGCCAAATTTCCTCCTCATCCATGCTCCAACTCTCTTTCATATTGCATCAAGAGTTTTCTTCCTCAGAAACTGCAATAATTTAGCCTGACTTACTAAAAATCTCTTTGGGGTTGCCATTGTCAAAGCAGAAATTTATAATCTGGGTTTTAGATTTCTATGAAATTCCATGAGAATGAATAACAGATTGCAGATATATATATGTGTATTTTGGGGACTAGGTCCACATATGCTGAACCAGCAAAAATTCACCACCACCAACCAACATATAAAACACAAGCTTCTCTGGTCTACACATGCAATTTTATGTTTTACTTATATGTTACTTATCCAGTTCCTTTTCTTTCTTCTCTCTGTTAAGTCAATCCTATTTCCAGGCACATCAAACACTTCCCGGATGCTCTCGACTTTTTAATGCTTTTCTGATGTTGTAGATGCTATTACATAACTTAGAAGGGAATTACCTATAAATCACCATAACATGTTTCTGTGGATTGAAAACTAATTAGAGCATTATAGTAAGAAGCCCCAGAAATGTTTGTCACTAGAACCTCCCTGTTTTACAGTATTTTTGTCCAATTTTGATAAGTTGTAGGTATCAAATAATATAATTTAGTCCACATATGATACAATTTAATCCTCTACAACTGTCAGATAGTTCTCATTAATCCTGTTTTTTCTGATAAGGGACTAGCACATCTCAATTGCTTAAAAAAATCCTTAGTGCTTAGTATATCACTTGATGCATGCAAGTTACTCAATAGAAGTTAGTTGAATGAATTAATGAATGCAAAATAAATGCCGAGGCTATTTCTTGGCCAAGACCATGTTTCTGACATTAAAGCTGGTGAGAGGAAGAAAAAAGTAAACCATGGACAATTTTAGCAATGAACGGTATGTTTGAAACAAAGAGACATATTCTTAAGAGGACAAACATGAGGCTCAGCTTGATGCAAGCATGTATTAGGAGCTTCTGAGAAAAGAAATGCTAACTCTCAGTAAAATGTTGGGGGGCAGATAACTGCTTACTGGTTGGATTCTGTGCCATTTATTTTTTTCATCTGCTAGTCTCTAATATATTTTAGTAAAGGTACTATATACTAAGTGTTAAGAAAAATAGTTTTTGAGACTTAATCCTAAATGGTTTGAAAGTCAACAAAGAAGTTACTGTAATAGTACTGGAGTCAGGATTGTAGCTCAGAGTAAAGCCATGGAGATAATGAGAACAATGCAGTGCCTAGATATTTACAGGGAAAATTTACTTGGATCCAGTGGTGGCTGAATGTGAAAACTGATCAAAAGACAAAGTAAAGATGATAACCAGATGGAACTCAGCTGTGCTGTCTGTGGTATTAAGAATGATGAAGAAGGTGTGTTTCTGTGGTGGAGGAAGGTAAGGAATAGCATAATGAAATCTTCATGGGACCCTATGAAAGGCTAAATTTAAAAAACTAGATAAGCCAATGAGTTGATTTAGAGTAACTTTGTTTTAAAGTCTATATAAAATAAGCTATAAAGTTAAGATATGGGCACATTAATAAATGCAAGAATGATTAATTAAAAGGATAATGCGACAGTCATTACATGTGTCATTTATTGAGCCTTTGTTTTGTGCTGGGCGTGGTACTGAACATCATCTCTTTTAATTCCATAACAACCCTATGAGGAAGGTATATTTATTATCTCAGTATTACAAGTAAGGAAACTGAGGCCTAGGGACATTAAGAAATTTGTCCAAAGTCATGCAGCTAGAATAAAGCAGAGCAGGAACTTTGATATGGGAACTCTTATTCCACCTTCCATGTTTTCAGTTAATAGCATTATATTCTTCCCTTTTAGGCTATTCAATTAACAATTCTAGATTTACTCTGATTTGTTTTTAAGGTTTTAATAACATTTTAGTAATGGATTTAATGTTGAGAGTTTAATTATTAAAGATGGTGTCCAACAGTTCGGAAAGACAGTATGAAAGAGTACCTGTTCTCTTGCATTGCTGAGAGTTTGTTCTGCACTGTTATGTTTTCATTTGAATAGTGTTTCCTTTTAAATACAGTTTAAGTACAGAACTGCATAGTCTATCTTAATATTTGAACTGCTTTTTAAAACTACTTTAATGGATATTCTTCCCAATTCTGTTTCTTTTTATCTCAATATTTATAATTCTATAAATCTAACCTTTTTACAATCACACTTTGATTTATGCAATCAATCTGTATATTTGAGTTCACTCTCATTCCAAAGTTTCTTTAGGACTAATTATGTTTTGTGTGTGTGTGTGTGTGTGTGTGTGTGTGTGTGTGTTGTGTGTATGTGTTTGGAGTTAATAAGCTTAGATACTGGGGGGAAAACACTGGAAAGATTATACCACAGATAATTAATAAAAATCAATTAGTTTGTTAATGAGTACTCTGTCAGTACCCAAGGTGGTGGAAACCAGCTGGGGGAAGGAAATCAGGATCCCTGAATAGGACATTTAGAATGCTTGAGTCCTGCTGAGAATTTGAGAGGAAATAACTATAAGAAGCACTACTTGGGTTAAAACTGGCTAAATTTCCTCTTGAGATTGCAATTCCTCCAGCTAATAAATCTAGTAAAAAAGTGATTCACCTTTAGTGTATGCCATAAAGCATTTTCTGAGGCCTTAAGTACATTGCTCACTGCCCTGTATTAAAAACAAACCCATAGTTGTAAATGTCAATGACTAAGAATATTATAGCCCTTGCATCTTTCTTATGTTAGTAGAAAAGCTGGAAGCACCCATTACCTCTTCTATGACTTTTTACATTGTATTTATGTAAATGGCAAAAGTCAAACATGAGCTGACAGGGAAATACAAAATCTGTCTTCCAATGGTCCTTGGACAAAAAAGCAGAAAATTCCAGTGATAGCAATTGACAAAAAATCTTTCATTAAAATTTTTTTTTCAGAACAACTCATTCTTTCCATTGTTAATTATAAATCTGTGTTAAGATTATATATTCTCTTCCTATGTAATTATGAATTACTTATAGGGGTAATGAAGAAGAGGGGATTTGCACAAAAATAAATTAAATAAATTAGCTTACCATAGGATGACCACTCAAAACTATTATTTCCATTTCATGTATTTTCTTTTAAGGACTGAGGAAGAAAAACTAAATGTATTTTATTAGGTTCACAGCTTTCATATAAATTTGTATATACAGTTTTATTATAAACATCTTACACAATTATCCTATAATTGTCATAAATGTCCATATGACTGCTAAACAGTCTCACTTTTGAATAAAGAATAGAGGCTAAAAGATGTTTATAATTTTGGTTATCTTTTTATAACAAAAGCGTTCGATATTCTGTGATGTGAATTAGTAGAATGGGATAAGATGTAAGAAATTTCTGTTGAAAAGCTGTACCTAATAACACCCTCTCAGTATGAGGTTGTAGGGGTAGAAAATCATTGATTTAACTTACTCAACTATTTAACTTTCATAGATAACATATTCCTTTAATTACCTGCAAAATGTCTGGGTAGTGAAACAAAGACAGATAGCTCATACGTTAGCAGGGGAGAAAATACACTGAATACAAAGAAACGATTCTTTAAGCAATTTTAGACGATTTTTAGTCAACTAAATAAGTTAATGCTTTTTGTCCTCACATATATGTTACTACAGTTCCCTTTATAATATGCACAACTGTGTGCTAAAAACTGCATTTGTACAATCAGAGAAAGTAGTATCTACAATAGTTTAAGTAAATTAGATTATGGTTTTCCCTTTTAGCATTCTCTTAATGTTAAGATATTTCCTTTAGTACATTTTTAATTTCCAACAAGGCAATAGTAGTAGTCTCAATTCCTTGACCTTACATTTCTCTTAAAGAATGGGATTTTTCAAATGTTATGGCTTCTAGGTACATATAAAATACAATTATGCTGTCTTTCAAAATATTTGAAAAATGAACATATCATATTAATTTTAGAAATAAAGCTATGTTCACTCACACACAAATGAGGAAGTCATCTGTGAATAGGTAAACTGTTGAAGCACATATATTTTTAGATTTATAATATGCCATTTAATCTTTTCTACATCCCATCAAGAAATTGAATATTACTTAATGAACACTGTAGTCCCTCCTTATTCACCAGGAATATGTTTTGAGGCCCCCACTGGATGCCTGAAATCTTAGATAGTACCAAGCCCTATATACACTTCATTTTTTCCATCTGATAAGTGACTAATGGGTAGGTAGCATGAACAGTGTGGGTATGCTAGACAGAGATGAATCACTTCCTAGATGGGATAAGCAGGAAGGCATGAGGTTTCCTATGGCTACTTAGAACGACACACAATTTAAAATTTATTTATTATTATATCTGAAATATTTCATTTAATATTTTCAGATCCCAGTTGACTTCAGGTAACTGAAACCACAGCAGCTGTGTGACTTTTTCATTAATAGAAAATAAGCAGATTTTTTTTTTAGGGCATTTCTTAGTTTTCAGGAGAAATATGAACCCAAGGAGACTACATTCGAGGTGTATGGCTCTGTGAAAAATAGCAGAGGTACCTCAAATTTATTATTACAGAATTAAAATTTAATGCAGATAATTAAAACTTTTATCTTCTGGAATTTATCTTATTTTGAATTTTAGGTACAACAGATTTTTACATAGGTAGCATCTGATTTTATACCTTTTCTTTAAAGGTAAGGGAACTGGGGCCTTAAATAATTTATTTATATTGTTAGACTTGTGATTGAACCAATGGAGTCTGACTTCAGGATGTTCAGGTTTAAATTCCAGCTCTACCTTGAATACTTGGGCATACTATTTCACTTCTCTATATCTTAGTTAGTTCATCTGAAAATAAGAATAATACTAATACCTGCTTCATAATGCTGTGATGATTAAAACAATTAATTTTTTTTTTTTTTTGAGACGGAGTTTTGCTCTTGTTACCCAGGCTGGAGTGCAATGGCACGATCTCGGCTCACCGCAACCTCCGCCTCCTGGGTTCAAGCAATTCTCCTGCCTCAGCCTCCCGAGTAGCTGGGACTACAGGCACGTGCCACCATGCCCAGCTAATTTTTGTATTTTTAGTAGAGAAGGGGTTTCACCACGTTGACCAGGATGGTCTCGATCTCTTGACCTCGTGATCCACCCGCCTCGGCCTCCCAAAGTGCTGGGATTACAGGCGTGAGCCACGGCGCCCGGCCACAATTAATGTTTTTAAGGAACTTAAAACTGCCTAGTACAGAGTAAGTACCAAGTAAGTGGCTGCAAAATAAATCATTTAATCTTGCTAATGTACTCCAAACATATAAACCGTTCCTTTGAAAGACTGCTAATTACTGGACATGCTAGAGGCAAATACCTGTTTATTAAATCAATATTAGATGTTGTATTTTTAATTCAGCAAATCGTGGAACCCTTAAAACTTGCCAGAAATAATTTTAGGTATCAGAAATTATTTTAAAAAGGCACAGTCCTATTCCTTCAAAGAATAGCATTCTTGTTGAAGAGACAGAAACACACATGAATAAATAATTCAAATACATTGCAGTGCTATGAAATAGTATTACAGAAGCTACACATTTTGAAATGAAGAAAGATCTAAAAAGGAGGTGTCAATAGTCTAGGAGCATTACTAAAAATATTTCTAGTAAACAATGAGAAAAATACATCTTCATTAGTGCAAGCTAAAAGGGTCGATGAGACTACTGCTTCTTAAGCTCTACTCTCATACTTGCTGATTTAGAAGCCAGATTAGAGGAGCAGCCCAATGTGGAGCATTCACATCCTTATGTTACAAAGAATGAGCAAAAGACTGGGCCAAACCATGCAAATCAAGTGTTTATCCTTTGTTTGGATATGGCATGTATCATATTGTTTGCCGGTTCCGGGATCAGGGTGCGGGGGAGGTTTAGCTCACTCCCCAGTGGGCTCCAGGCTCTTGGTCTCTCACTCACCCAAGAATGGGAGAGGAGAGGGGACCACGCTAGGCATGGTGCACTCGCAAGTAAATATCAGACCCCAGAGAGTTTTTGCAGAAAGTGATTTATTTAGGCAGAGAAGAGAAAAAATGAGAAAGAAAAAGATGAGAAAGAGAAAGCTTCCACGAAGATTGTGGAAGGGAACCCAAACATGGAATCCGGCTAGATATGGGGACAGGGACTTTTAACCTGGGAGGAATCCTTTCCCTCTCCAAGCCCTTTGACCTATGAAAGGAGTTCCTTTAAACTTCCACTGGAGTGATTGATCTTTGATTGTTTCCATGGCATACTCAAGAAAATTTAAACAAAGACCTCTAATCCCCAGATGGAGGTGGGGTGGGGGCGGGGGGTGGGCATGGTGCTGGGAATTTCTTGCCCTCGAAACTACACCCCTTTGTGGACCCAGGAAGAGAATACATTACCTCAATATCTCCCACATTCTGTAAACCGAAGTAAGTCACATGGGACACTAGTCACAAGCCTAGAATCAATGGGAATCAATATGGTACATATTTCTCTCTCAAGATTCACAAAGCTCCCATGACAATGAGCAGGGATTGTAATCTCTCTATGGAAAGGAAGGAAGAGAATAACTGAACAATGATAGAAACTATCACAGATATTTAGGGAATTGTGGGAAGTTTGAAGTGCTTGGAATATAGACTATAAACTGCACAGTAAGTGGAAAGAGATTCCAGATTGCCAGATTGTGAAAGATCTCATTTATCTCACTAAAGCCATTGGACTTTACCTGTAATCAGAAATGTTTTTTTAGAAATATGACTAGTTGAAGAGGAGAGGAAGGCCTGGACAAGAAGAAAATGGAAGCATACAGGTTATTTAAGGCCTGAGAGATAATGAGAGTGGGAAAAAGTTCACAAAATAAACACAAGGTGCCTGAAGAAGAAGGTAGAATTGACAAAATCAGACCAGCTATGGAAGGTAAAGAGAACTAGGAAAGAAGGAAGTGTAGTTATGAGGGGTCTAGCTTGGATGGCTAAGTAAATGAGATTGACAAGCTGGGAAACATAATCATTTTCAGTAGAGAAGAGGAATGAGATTATTAGATTAGGATCAGAATGTGGAGAAAGTGAGGGAGGCCTCAGAGAATGTGACTTCTGAGTGACTTCACACAAGTAAGTGTCAGGAGTGAAGGACATTCCTGGCAAAGAGAACAATGTATGGACATGGATAATGGGATTAAAAAGCATACCACATTTAAAAATTTTAAGATAGTTGCGGCCACAAAATTAATCATTATAATCAAAGAACAAAATCCTGAAGTAGTCAAGTATATTTGAACCTTAGGGTTCTGGACTATTTTCCTTTCTCAGTTTTCTATCTGAGTGTAAGAGCACATACAGACTGAAAATGACATAAATACAATAAAAAGAACAAGATAAAAAAGTGTTTACTAGGTGATTAAGACAAAAAGGTTAAAGACCACGTGGAAATCAAATTATATTTATAAAATGAGTTCTGAGAATGACAACATGTTCAGAAGGAAATAGTTTTAATTGTATAAATTTAAAGTTTCTGTTACTAGTTTTGGAATGTAACTCTTTGGATATTGTCCTTAGTTTTCTTTTCTTTTCTTTTTAATTGACGTATAAGGATTGTACATATTTATAGGGTACACTATAATGCTCTGATATAGGTATACAAGGTAGATGAAGAAGACACAAGTAAATGAAAAGATATTCCATATTCATAGATTTTTTCAAATGCTAATTGTATTTATTTTAGAAATAATCACCCATAGAAATTAGTATTTGATAAGTGCTGAGTCTCTGTATTAAATTAGTGTTTCTGATTATGTGAATCATTTCATGTTGGATTTAGTTGATGTGACTGGTCAATATTAATATGATAAATATCATATACCATTCTCATATAATAAAATTTTATGAAGATATTGTTATGATAGACTTTAAGATAGAAGGCCAGGTGGCTAGTTTGGACAGAAATGAGCAGGTCAGCAAGGTCCTAATGGGTTTACTACAGTTTAGAGTCAGACTCTCAGATAACATTTTCAGGAATCCAATTTGAAAATTTATCCAATTATTATTAACTTCTTAAGGTCTGACTTGAGTTTGGTTGTGAGGACTTGAACTTACAAGACACTGAATTGTAAAGTATAATGTTCATTTAATTATTCGCAAAATATGAGTCATTTACATACTATGCTCCTTCTTTGTGCTCAAAACTACATGGGGAGAATACTGTATGCTGAGCATCAGATTAAAATAAGTAAAATGAGATTTTGAATTACTATCAAACTAGCTGAACTGGTCAAGCTATCATTCTCTAGTCTAAAGATAATTTTACCTATATATCAAATATTGGCTGAATTTCTAGAACCCATTCCAAATACAGTGGGTCAGGATTTCCAGGGATGAAGCCAAAAGTCTTAACAGTGTCTCTGATGATTCTTTCCGTGACATAAGTGATAACCTTTGAAAACACTTCCATGATGAATCAGCTCTTGCTCCTTAAGTCTTGATTTCAAATATAGTTCACACGAATTTCTGACTTCTGTTACCAGGTTGCTGTGGTTAAAATTTTGTTTTAGTTATAGTTCATCACTGAGAAAATTTTTAGTGCCTATGATTTATCTGAGAAATCAGTATAACTTTGGACTTACAGAAACTTGGGAAGTACCATAGTGTCTGTGGTACCACATTTATATGCCATCTATTTAGAGGTTATTTTGCAGATGACTGGTCTTGTCTATTCTGTGTGGATACTAACTACTCTAATTTCAATGGTAAATTTTATCTGACTTCTGCCTAAGTACAGGCTATATGTACACTATAGTCTACAATTAGTGAACTCTGTATCCACAGTACCATTCACTATATTAATAATGACACTGAACGTTTTAAAATTCATAATGATTCAGATTTTAAAAAAGAAATAAGGGATATGCATAAAAATATTTAAAAATACTATAAAACATTTTATATTTTACAAAAATATAAAAAGTTCAGACCAAATTTTTACGATGTGTTTCTGTGTCAGACTTGGGATGGTAGAAAAGAATCTTGTGTTTATTTTATTTTTGAAATAATAGCTGAGAGATTATATACCTGCAATAGCAATAAGAGGAATAAGTGAAGTGAAAGACGTGCCTTTAAATCTTAAAAGCTTTTTCATTTACTCATTCACCAAATATTTATTGAGTCTTTATCCCTACTTTGGCCGGTACTATGATTCTATATGGTCATATAGTATGCTTTTTAATATTGACATAATCTGATTTACTTTTGTGTTTTTATAACTTACAGAGACATCTCCTTAGTATTTTAAAAATACAGGTATGTTTCACCTGGGATGTCTGGCTTGTGGTGAGTCTTCCCAAGTTTGATGAGGATTAATGAGCTGAGACTTTTCATGGAGACTTTCACCTTAGGGTCAGAGAGACTGGGGAGGCTCTATCCCCTGTGCCAACAGCAAGAAGAGCAGCAAGTTTTGCTGAAATTGATTATGAATGTCTCTAGCTACTGGCAAAGCTGAAGTACAGCCTGTCTATATCCATGTGAGGATAGAGTAGGAATTAAAATGAAAGCAAGACATGGCAAAGGTAAAGTGAAAGATTTTGCTATTAGGCTAGCGCTTTGATCATAAAGATTCAAACATATCTATCACTCTACATCGGTGAGAGTGTATTAAAAGGTTAATGAAGTTTTGTACCTTTTTGGACTTATAACTAAATTGTCAGGTCAGCAAATATGAAGAATTTTTGTACTGTAGACTATCCTAGGAAATTCTCGGGGGGGAAGATGAGATGCCTTTACGATTTATTTCAGAACATCAGTATCTTCAAACTGTTCTACATAATTTTGAGGCTGGTTCAAAGGAACTATGTAGAGCTAATCCTGTTAAAAGAAATTGAGAAGGCTCAGGAAAATCCCTTATGTGAAAAATCAGGACAATATAGTACTATGATTTATATACAATTTATAGGCCTTTGAATCAAACATTCACCATTTTAATAATTTCAGGGAGACAACTGCTTCACAGCAGTCTGTAGCATAAGGCTCACATCATAAGACCATGCGTATAATAGTGATACTGCCATGGGTTAAATGAGCAGAGCTTGAAGTATTATTTTTTTAAAAAATTGAAAGGTTGTGGCAGTAATAAAAAGGTTGAATGGTAATGCCTCTAATTGAACAGTAAGGCCTCTTTCCTATTAAGTCACTCTTTCATCTGTCTTTTTAATTATTTCATTATCATTTTGTACTGCAGTTCACAATGAAATGACCATTTGTGTTTAAGTGAAAGCTAATTATTAGGACTGAATTATTGTGCAGTTTATTGATCCCTATGGTGGATTAAGGGCTTTAAGTTCGTCTAGACAGAATAGTTAGCAAAATGACAAAAGGAAACATATAAGACCCTTGGGAAGAATCCCTATGCTCCATAAGCAATTAATGCCTGCCAGGTAATGGAATTTAAGTTTATACTAAATCCAGCAGAGCTTTGACATTTCAACTGCCTTATAAACACATTAGTTTAATGAATTAAGACTTATGAATTGTGTTTAGACACAAGTAGGAATAGTAAGTCCAGGATATTTTTAGCCATTCATTGATTGAATGAAAAATAGATCATTTTCTCTCTGAATCTGATGAAAAATGAAATGTGTTCTTCTTTGTGTGTATCTCTGCTCATTCTGTTTTCTGTTGATGGATGCGTATTAACAATTTCCATTTCCCAAACACTAATCTCTCTTATGGATGTGAAAAGTATGTAGTGATAAACCAAGAAAGGGGAATGAATATATACATATATATTAGTACTGCTGAGTAAGAAGTCAAACAACCCATCAATCTCAATCAGGTGCTGGGCAAATTTAAAAGCAATTTGTCATGATGGCGATGAGCAAGCTGCAGTTTAAGCTAACCATACAACCCGTTGCGGTTATTTGTTAAGAGTATGTCTCTGCATGGACTTTGGGGGTATCTGGCTCCATCCTTCAGTTATACGACTTCTTCCCTAAAGTGCTCTGTCTTCAAAGATTTATTGACAACATGCCGTAAGTAAGGATTTTTGGAAAAGTTGTTAAAGCTCTTTTTTATGTCCATCAAAATTTCAGCAACAATTCTAGGAAACAATTACAACTAAACTAGGTACAACGTGGTGTTACTCGGTGCCAAGTTTTAAGTATTTTTCTTTCTCATCTGCATTTTCAGGCTTCCAATAAAAATCTCTTTATATGTACCAATCATGATTATTCATGGGTCAGATAAAACATAGATATATGCAGTTACATGCAGAAGAAATCTGGTACATTTTACCTATCTGAACTTTTTTGAATTTGAAGTTATTTATTCACCACAAAAATCTTGGAGAACATTTCAAGAACAGCCTTCCTTCTGTCTTAGAACAATAGTGTCAAGGACTATTCAATGAAGAGGCATCCATACCAGATACCCAGAGGCACAGTTTAAATATAAAAATTTATTTATACACAATATATTTTAGATGTTTCATTGCATGAGTTTGAATTAAATTGAAGACATTCATATGCACACAATAGAATCTAGCAAATTACAAAAATGTTTGCTTCCATTATATTTATGCACAATTTTATTGCTTGCATTTGACAGGGGCAAAGTAGCTAGCTTAATACGCAAGTGTAAGTTTTTTATAGCAGTGGTCATGGACTTTTATGGTATTTAAACTAGATTAATCAGTGAAGTATGATAAAGTTGAAGGATTAAACAGACTGTGCACTTAAATATAAAACACTAATGGGGAATCTTGCACGAGGCAATATTTGTTATTATGAAAATATAATAAAAGGATAATTGGTGGGATTCTCTTTCTAGGAAAAAAGATGGTTTACTCAGCTTAAGAAGTCAAATTAATGCCTAGGGAAATAGGGCACCCTTATTATATGTAATCATGGCGCTACCTACGTGATAGTCATTTGATTTTTAAAATGTAAAATAAAACTTATGCTTTACATAATGTAATTATATGGCTAAATTCAAAGTATGATCCTAGAGAAAAGCATTCTAAGAATTTTCCTTAATTTTATCTTTGTAAGACTGCATATATGCCCCTAGGTATGCTTATTTAAATATTCATTTATAATTCATTTGCATGATTGGATTGTTTTCTGTTTTGAAGAAAATATTTACTCTTATCTAATGAACAAAGTTGTAAAGTATTTTTCAGAATGCTTAGTCAGTTTGAATGCTTCAAATAGTTGGTAAAGATTAGAAGTAAAAGTTTAAGAGAATATTATTAATTCAATTAACAAAAATACTTTTTGAGGATCTTATCCATTGTATGTGTGTATGATTCAAAGTCAAATAAGTCATGGTTTTAAAATTTGTACTTGTATTAGTTATCTATTGCCGCATTAAAAAATTATCCCAGATATGAACAAGTTAAAATAGCAAACATTTATTATCTCATAATGCCTTTTGGTCAGGAATCTTGATGCAGATTAGTTGGGTTTTCTCTGGTTCAAAGAATCTCTTGAAGTTTTGGTCAAGGTGTCAGCAAAGGTTAGGGTTTTCATTCAAAGCACTGGATGGGCAAGTGTACTTTTGTCACTCATTCATGTGGCTGTTACCAGGGTCCCATTTTTGCTGGCTATTGATCACAGGATTCCCTCGGTTCCTTGCACATGGACCTCTCCAAAAAGTAGCTCACGAAGTGACATCTGGCTTCCCTCAAAGCAAGAAAGCAAGAGAAAACCCAAGATGGAAGTCTTTTTATAACCTATTATCAGAAATGACGTCCCATTACTTTACTGTATTCTTTTTTTTTTTTTTTTTTTTTGAGACGGAGTTTCGCTCTTGTTACCCAGGCTGGAGTGCAATGACGCGATCTCGGCTCACCGCAACCTCCGCCTCCTGGGTTCAAGCAATTCTCCTGCCTCAGCCTCCCGAG
>PVKV010012251.1:47947-66808 GCA_004027835.1 Alouatta palliata | reverse complement strand
CAAGCAATTCTCCTGCCTCAGCCTCCCGAGTAGCTGGGACTACAGGCACGTGCCACCAAGCCCAGCTAATTTTTGTATTTTTAGTAGAGACGGGGTTTCACCATGTTGACCAGGATGGTCTCGATCTCTTGACCTCGTGATCCACCCGCCTCGGCCTCCCAAAGTGCTGGGATTACAGGCGTGAGCCACCGCGCCCGGCGAGAGCAGACATCTTTGTTTAGAAATTACCTTAGCTTCTGATACATCTTTTTGGGTTTATTTTTTTTGAGATGGAATTTTGCTCTTGTTGCTTAGGTTGGAGTATGGTGGCATAATCTTGGCTCGCTGCAACCTCCAATTCCTAGGCTCAAGTGATTCTCCTGCCTTAGCCTCCCGAATAGCTGGGATTACAGATGCCCACCACCACGCCCTGCTAGTGTGTGTGTGTGTGTGTGTGTGTGTGTGTGTGTGTGTGTGTGTGTTTGAGATGGAGTTTTGCTCTTGTTGCACAGACTGGAAAGCAATGGTGTGATCTCAGCTCACCGCAACCTCTACCCTCTGGGTCCAGGAAATTATCCTGCCTCAGCCTCCTGAGTAGCTGGGATTACAGGCATGTGCCACCATGCCTGGCTAATTTTGTACTTTTAGTAGAGACTGGGTTTCTCCATGTTGGTCAGGCTGGTCTCGAACTCCCTATCCCAGGTGATCCACCTGCCTAGGCCTCTGAAAGTCCTGGGATTACAGGCATGAGCCACCACACCTGGCCAAATTTTTGTATTTTTAGTAGAGATGGGGATTCACTATGTTAACCAGGCTGTTCATGAACTCCTGACCTCAAGTGATCCACCTGCCTTGGCCTCCTAAAATGCTGGGATTACAAGCGAGAGCCAGTGTGCCCAGCCAATACATCTTTTTATTGTGTCTTTTTTTTTTTAACTGATTAAAAAGACCCAGAAAAAATATTGTCTTTTATTCACATTGTGTTTCCCTCCTCAATTGGAGTGGCAATGCCTTTTTATTTTTACTTTATTTATTATTTTCTGAGACAGGTTATCACTCTTTCACCCAAGCTGGAGTACAGTGGCCCAATCATAGCTCACAGCAGCCTCGATTTCTTGAGCTCAAGTGGTCCTCCCACCTTAGCCTCCCAAGTGGCTGGGACTACAGGCATGCACCACCATGCCTGGCTACTTTGTTTGTTTGTTTGTTTGTTTATTTATTTATTTTTAAAAGACGGGGTTTCACCATGTTGGTCAGGCTGGTCTTGAACTCCCGACCTCAGGTGATCTGCCCGCCTTGGCCTCCGAAGTGCATGGATTACAGGCGTGAGCCACCGCACCCGGCCTGCTATTTTTTTTTAATGTTATTTTTGGTGGAGATGGGATCTCACTATGTTGCCTAGGCTGGTCTCAAACTCCTGGGCTCAAGTGATCCTCCTGCCTTGGCCTCCCAAAGTGCTGGGATGACAGGTGTGGGCCACTGCACAAGGTCAACAATGCCTTTCAAGCGTGAAGAATTGTTCATCGGGTGAATTTGCCCCATTTATTTCTATATAACAAATTATGCAAAGCTTAGTGACTTCAAATAAACATTTTATTATTATTATTATTATTATTATTTTGAGACAGGGTCTCACTCTGTCACCTAGGCTGGAATGCAGTGGCGCTACCATAGTTCATTGCAGCCTTGACCTCCTGGGCTCAAGTGATCCTCACACTTTAGCCTCCCAAGTAGCTGGGACCATAGACGGAGACCACCACACCTGGCTAACTTACTTACTTTGTGTGGAAATGGGGTTTCGCCACTTGCCTAGGCTAGTCTCGCATTCCTTGGCTCAAACTATCCACACACCTTGGCCTCCCAAAGTGTTGAGCCACCACACCCAGTAAAATAAACATGTTAAAAGAAAACAAATACTTATCATCTTTTTCTGTGGGTGAGGAATTCAGAAACAGTGGAGCTGCATGCAGGGTTCTACTCAGGGTCTCATGAGGTTGTGGCTAAGAGGGTGGCATGGGCTGCAGTCATCTGAAGGTATGACTGGGGCTGAGGGATTCCCTTTCAAGGTGGCTTCCTCACAAGACTGTTAGCAGAGGCCTCAGTTTCCCACTGGCTGTCAGCAGGGGCCCCCAATTCCTCATTACATAGGCCTGTCATATGTTGTTTGCATGTCCTTAAGACTCGGCATTGCCGGGCATGGGACTCACACCTGTAATCCCAGCACTTTGGGAGGTCGAGGCTGGCAGATCACAAGGTCAGCAGTTCAAGATCAGCCTGACCAACATTGTGAAACCCCACCTCTACTAAAAATACAAAAATTAGCCAGGTGTGGTGGTGCGCGCTTGTAATCCCAGCTACTCAGGAGGCTGAGGCAGGAGAATTGCTTGAACCTGGGAGGTAGAGGTTGCGGTGAGCCAAGATCAAGCCACTGCACTCCAGCCTGGGTAACAGAGTGAGACTCCATTTTCAAAAAAAAAAAAAAAAAAAAAAAAGACACGGCAGCTAACTTCTCCCAGAACATGTGATTCAAGAAACAGAGCAAAGTAAGAGCCAGTTTTTTATGATCTACCCATCGAATTCAAACTCTGCCATAATCTTTAGAAGCAAGTCACATAAACTCAAGATGAGAATTAAGCTCTACCTTTATTTTATTTATTTATTTATGAGCCAGTGTCTTGCTCAGTTGCCCAGGCTGGAGTGCCAACACGGTGAAACAACATCTCCACTAAAAATACAAAAATTAGCCCAGCGTGGTGGTGGGCTCCTGCAGTCCCAGCTACTTGGGAGGCTGAAGCACGAGAATCACTTGAACCTGGGAGGCAGAGGTTGCAGTGGGCCAAGATCACGCCACTGTGCTCCTGCCTGGGCAACAGAGTGAGACTACGTCTCAAAAATTAAATTAAAATAAAAGCTAAGTAGTTCAGAGAAAGGATCCTGTGTGGAAGAAGCTCAGATATCCAGATAGATGGTCTTGATGTCTCTGAGCCCAGAGGTTCCCATGGGGCTGGGACCCAAACCCTGGAGAACAAGGCGCTGCTCAGCTGTTGCTGGTGCTCTGGCCGGGCACAGAAAAACTGGTTCCGTGAGTGTTAAAAAACAAACAAACAAACAAACAAACAAACAAACAAACAAACAAACAAACAAACCCCTCCCTGCCAACTGGAATGAATTGCTGCTTCCAGGGAGAAGTGCTGCTGGAGTGACACTGGAATGTGAAACAGACCAAGTTCTCGCTTCCTCCTCCCTCGCTCCGTTCTCTCACAGGCGCCCCCTGCTGGCAGATCCTAACAAGGAAGTTGATGACAAAGTATAAACGTGGTCCCCAGAGTCCTGCCCCACCAGGCACATGAGCCAGAGAAGGGTTAGTTTAAAGCTGACAGTACCTTAATAACGGGCACAGCTGATTAATTTGCAAACTATTGGATGAAACTACACAAAGAACCAAAGAACAAAAACTTGTGTTTCCCAATACCATTTTGCATCCTTTGTTCCAGTTTTTCTTTAAGGTGTTATATATCCTTCCTAACAGTGTCCTTATCTTATAAATAAGCAAATTGGCACAGAGAAGCTAGGAAGTTACCCAAGGCCACACAGTGAGAAGTAGAAGCAGGATTTGAACAAAGGCTATGTGATTCCAAAGCCCATCCTTTTTTTTTTCCTTTAAAAAAAAAATATGCCGGGCGTGGTGGCTCACACCTGTAATCCCAGCACTTTGGGAGGCTGAGGTGGGTGGATCACCTGAAGTCAGGAGTTTGAGACCAGCCTGACCAATACGGTGAAACCCCATCTTTAAAAAAAAAAAAAATATATATATATATATATATATATATATATATATATATATATATATATATTTTTAGGTCAGGCATGGTGGCTCACGCCTGTAATCCCAGCACTTTGGGAAGCTAAGGCAGGTGGATCGCTTGAGGTCAGGAGTTCAAGACCAGCCTGGTCAACATGACAAAACCCCATCTCTACTAAAAATACAAAAATTAGCCAGGTGTGATGGCATACGCCTATAATCCCAGCTACTTGGGAGGCTGAGGCAGGAGAATCACTTGAACCCAGGAGGCAGAGGCTGCAGTGAGCCTAGATCATGCCAGTGCACTCTCATCTGGGCAACAGAGACCCTGTCTCAAAATAAATAAATAAATAAATAAGATAAAAATATATATATAGTTCTGAGACGGAGTTTTACTCTGTTGCCCAAGCTGGAGTGCAATGGCATGATCTCGGCTTACCACAACCTCCACCTCCCAGGTTTAAGCGATCCCGGTAGAACTATAGTTTCAGTTCTATCATGTAAATTGTTATTCACATTCTAGTATTAACCACATTTTATTTATCTACTCTCCTATTAATGGACATTAGATTTATTTATTTAGAAACAAGGTCTCACTCTGTTGCTCGGGCTGGAGTGCAATGGCGCGATCATAGCTCACTGCAATCTTGAACTCTTGTGCTCAAGCCTCACACAATCCTCCTGCCCCAGCCTCCTGTGTGGCTGGGACTACAGGCATGAGCCACCATGACTGGCTGATTTTTTTTTTTAAGAATGGGGTCTGACTATGTTGCCTGGACTGGTCTCAAACTTCTGGCCTCAAGTGATCCTCCCAACTCAGGATGAAAATGTTTTTAAATTATACTGTGATGATGGCTGCACAACTCTGTGAATACACTAAAAACTATGAAATTGTCCACTTTAAATCAGTGAACTGTATGATACATAAATTATATCCGGATAAATCTTTTTTTTTTTTAATTTATTTGAGATGTCACCAGGTTGGAGTGCAGTGGTGTGATATCGGCTCATGGCAACCTCTGCTTCTCGGGTTCAAGTGATTCTCCTGCCTCAGCCTCCTGAGTAGCTGGGATTATAGGCACCCACCACCACACCTGGCTAATTTATATATATATATATATATATATATATATATATATATATATATACATTTTTAATATATATGTTTTTTATTGCATTTTAGGTTTTGGGGTACATGTGAAGAACATGCAGGATTGTTGCATAGGTACACACATGGCAGTGTGATTTCCTGCCTTCCTCCCCATCACTTATATCTGGCATTTCTCCCCATGCTATCTCTCCCCAACTCCCCACCCCGCTAATTTTTATATTTTTAAAGAGATTGGGTTTCACCGTGTTGGCCAGGCTGGTCTCGAACTCCTGACCTCAAGTGATCCGCCCACCTCAGCCTCCCAAAGTGCTGAGGTTACAGGTGTGAGCTACCATGCCTGGTCTAAAGGTTTTTTTTTTTTTTTTTTGAGACGGAGTCTCACTCTGTTGCTGAGGCTGGAGTGCAGTGCCACAGTCTTGGCCCACTGCAACCTCCGCCTCCTGTGTTCAAGCGATTCTCCTGCCTCAGCCTCCCAAGTAACTGAGATTACAGGTGTGTGTCACCACATCCGGCCAATTTTTTTTTTTTTTTTGTATTCTTAGTAGAAATGGGGTTTCACCGTGTTAGCCAAGATGATCTCGATCTCCTGACCTCACGATCTGTCTGCCTCGGCCTCCCATAGTGCTGGGATTATAGGCGTGAGCCACCGCACCCAGCCTAGCCTTTTC
The DNA here is from genome assembly GCA_004027835.1 of Alouatta palliata. Lineage (NCBI taxonomy): Eukaryota > Metazoa > Chordata > Mammalia > Primates > Atelidae > Alouatta > Alouatta palliata. Next base: position 61,248 of record PVKV010012251.1, on the reverse strand, counting down.
CTTTTTTTAAGTAAACCTTTTATTAGTATACAGTGAGTCTGATGCATAGGAGTAGCAAGCTGATATGGACTGAGTTGTTTCTCCTTAAAACTCATCTGTTGAAGTCCTAACTCCTGGCACCTCCGAATGTCACACTATGTGGAGATAGAGCCGTTGAAGAGGTAAGTAAATTAAAATGAGGTCATTAGTGTGGCACTGAGCCAATATGGCTGGTGTGTTGATAAGAAGAACCCAGGGTTAGGCGAGGTGGCTCACACCTGTAAATCCCAGTACTTTGAGAGACTGAGATGGGAGATCTCCTGAGCCCTGGAGTTCGAGAGCAGCCTGAGCAACATAGCGAGACCCCTATCTCTACAAAAAACTTCACAAAAATTAGCTAGGCATGGTGTCACGCACCTGTAATCCCAGCTGCTTGGGCGGCTGAGGTGGGAGGGTTGCTTCAATCTAGGAGATCAAGGCTGCAGTGAGATGTGATTGTGCCATTGCACTCCAGCCTGGGTGACAGAGCAAGTCCCTGTCACAAAAAAAAAAAAAAAAAAAAAAAAAAAAAAAAAAAAAAAAAAAAAAAAAAAAAAAAAAAAAAAAAAAAAAAAAAGAAAAGAAAAGAAAGAAAAGAAATGAGGACTTATGCACACAGAGAAAACACCATGTGAAGATGTAGAGGGAAGATGACCATCTCCAAGCGGAGGGGGAGGCCTAAGAAAACCAACCCTGCTGATACCTTGATCTCAGACTTCTTGACTACAGAACTGTGAGAAAATACAGTTCTACTGTTTAAGCCACTCAGACGAACACAAATGTTTCTAGGGCCTGCAGGCAGTACAAATGTGTGAGGACTGTGGTTCTCCCAGGGCGCAGAGCCATCTAGGATGAGAGGATGAGCTGAGGGGGGACTTCACTTAAAGTGGCAGGTTCTCAACCATGATAATCAGGAGACAATTTGGGTTGTCACAGTGGGTGAGGGGGGTGCCTCTGGCATTTAGTGGGTGCAGGCCAGGATGCTGCCTGCCATCCTACTGTGCACAGGGTAGCCCGCACCCGCCAAGACTGAGAAATTCCTGATTTAAAGGAATTGAAATTGTTTTTTTGATGTCCCTGATTCTACATTGGTCTTTGATGCTGTGATCCCTAAACTAGGTTTTAAATACAGAAGTGGTTGTATCTGACTTTCGTTTTTTTTTTGTATTTTAGTAGAGATGGGGTTTTACCATGTTGCCTAGGCTGGTCTTGAACTCCTGAGCTCAGACAATCCGCCTGCCTTGGCCTCCTTAAGTGCTAGGATTATAGGCATGAGCCACTGCACTCCTTGCATTTTAAAGAATTTGTTCTGGCTGCTTTGAGGAGAAGGAAGTGGAGGTGATAAGACTGGAAGATCTGTGTGGCAGTTACTGGCCTATTGAGAAAGGAAGGACAGCAGTTAGGGTGCTGGGGAGGTCTCCATTTATTCAATAACAACACATATTCATTCATTTTTTGTTTTTGTTTTTGTTTTTTATTTTTATTTATTTATTTATTTATTTATTTTTTAAAAAGGGTTTCACCATGTTGGTCAGGCTGGTCTTGAACTCCCGACCTCAGGTGATCCACCTGCCTTGGCCTCCAAAGTGCTTGGATTACAGGCATGAGCCACCACGCCCGGGCTCTTTTTCTTTTTTTTTTTAAGATGGGGTTTTGCCATGTTGCCCAGGCTGGTCTTGAACGCCTGAGCTCAGGCAATCCACCCACCTTGGCCTCCCAAAGTGCTAGGATCACGGGTGTGAGCCACTGCGTCTGGCCCCTTCTTTATTTTTTGAGGTGAATCTTTCTTTTTCTTTCTCTGTCTTTCTCTTTCTGTCTCTCTTTTCAGACAAGGTCTCACTCTGTCACCCAAATTAGAGGGCAGTGGTGCAATCTGCAGCAATAGCTCACTGCAGCCTTGACCTGGGCTCAAGGTATCCTCCTGTCTCAGTCTCCTGAGGAGCTGGGACTACAGGGCGACTACCACTATGCCCAACTAATTTGGACTTTTTTTTCTGATACAGCCTCTTGCTCTGTTGTCCAGGCTGGAGTGCAGCAGTGGGAACATGGCTTACTTCAGTCTCAACCTCCTGGGTTCAGGCTATCCTCCCACCTCAGTCTCCTGAGTTGCTGGGACTACAGGCACACACCACCATGCTCAGCCAATTTTTGTATTTTTTTGTAGAGATAGGTTTTTGCCATGTTGCCCAGGCTGGTCTCGAACTCCTGGACTCAAGTGATGCACCCACCTCAGCCTCTCAAAATGTTGGGTTTACAGGAGTGAGCCATTGTACCTGATTAATTTGTTTCTTTTTTCTTTTTAACTGAAAATTACTAGATCAACACCTGGTTAATTTGGATTTTTTTTTTTTTTTTTGAGACAGAGTTTTGCTGTTGTTAACCAGGCTGTAGTGCAATGGCATGATCTCAGCTCACTACAACCTCTGCCTGGTTCAAGTGATTCTCCTGCCTTAGCCTCCCAAGTAGCTGGGATTACAGGCATGCACCACCATGCCCAGCTAATTTTGTATTTTTAGTAGAGACAGGGTTTCTCCATGTTGGTCAGGCTCATCTCAAACTCCCGATTTCAGGTGATCCGCCCGCCTCGGCCTCCCAAAATGCTGGGATGACAGGCGTCAGCCACCATGCCCAGCTAATTTGAATTTTTAAAGGAAATCGCTGTTGTATGGAGAACGAATTGAAAGGATATGAGAAGAATCAGACCAGTGGGAGGCTGTTGCAGACATCCACTTGAGAGAAGATGGTGACCTGAACTTAACTTGGTGGCAGTGGGACAAAGACAAGTGGACAGAAGATCATTCACAGAAAGTCTCTGTTGTCCATTGTCTAGACCAAGGGATTTCACTTGGGGTGACTCAATGGACTTCAGGAAGCCAATTTAAAAAATGTAACTTTTATTTACTAGTTTTGTGAGATGAAGTCTCACTCTGTTGTCCAGGCTAGAGTGCAGTGGCACCATCTCGGCTCACTGCAACCTCTACCTGCCGGGTTCAATCGATTCTCCTGCTTCAGTCTCCCGAGTAACTTCCAAGAATCTGTAGGTAAAGAAACACTCGGCTGGGCACAGTGGCTCATGTCTGTAATCCCAGAACTTTGGGAGGCCGAGGCGGGCAGATCACGAGGTCAAGAGATCAAGACCATCCTGGCCAATATGGTGAAACCCCGTCTCTACTAAAAATACAAAAATTGGCCGGGTGTGGTGGCGCGTGCCTGTAGTTCCAGCTACTGGGGAGGCTGAGGCAGAATTGCTCAAACCCGGGAGGCGGAGGTTGCCGTGAGACAAGATTGCACCATTGCACTCCAGTTTGGGTAACAGAGTGAGACGCCATCTCAAAAAAAAAAAAAAGAAAAAAAAGAGAGAGAAAGAAAGATTACTTACAATTTTACCCCCATAAACAAAAAACAGATTAAAGAAAGACTACTTAAAATTTTACCCCCCCAGAAACAATCACAGCTAACTGCTTACTGCATTTTATTCCAGTTTTTTTCTATATAAATATCCATATCCAGAGTTTATAAACGCAATTCTTTAGACCTTCTCACCCCTCCCATCCTCCTCAAACATTCCCACCGTTTTGAGGCCTGAGACAATGGAATTTGCTTACCTAAAATAAAGCCCTGCCCCTTGATGTCGTCACACGAAACCACGCCCCAGATTGTCTCCTGCGCACTCTTAAGAGGTGGCAACGGGAAGAGCCGCAGGAGCTCTCGAACGGAAGTGACGCATGGCACATGCGCAGTGACGACGAGGAGATTGCGAAAAGCTAAGGGCCGGACTGCACGCTGGCTCGCTTCCGGAAGTGGCTTCTGCGACAACATGCTTGCGGAGCTCGGCTTAATCGGGACCATAGGCGAGGATGACGAGGTGCCAGTGGAGCCCGAGTCTGACTCCGGTGACGAGGAGGAGGAGGTATGAGCACGGTTCTGGTCCTTTGGGTTTCTTTGACTGCTTCCCTTCCCCAGGATTTCTCAGGTCCCTGTCCCCGAATCCTCATCATCTTCTGCCAGCCCGGGAAGTTTCCCGAAAAGGATTTCACCGGGACCCCAAGATCTTCCTCAGTTTTCCCGCCACTAGCTTTTCTCCACGTCCATCTGCTTTTTTGGCTGTGTTCCCTGTCTCCATGTTGAACTCAGTAACCGTTCACTGAAGAGATATTTAACCACGCCCTGTGTAAGAGCCATAGAGAGGTGAAGTCAGCCCTGTTTTTGCTCAAGGAGCCATGGTTATCTGTCATATGTTCATCGAGCCAGTGTTTACTGAATACTTACGCGTGCTAGACCTAGTATTAAGCGTTGGGGACGTAGCAGTGAACAAGATGAGTGACAGTCTCCTGCAGCATGTGGTGATGTGGGGACTTGCAGACATTAAGCAGTATGGCAGTTAAAGAGTTCTGAAAAAGGTGCTTGCCCTTCAGACATTCAGCCCAGATGTTGTCCCCTCTGCACTCTCATCTGTCCACTGGATATGTTTATTCGGATGTCCCACGGCCTCTACAAATTCAACTCCTCTGAGGCTGAACTTGTGTTCAGTTCACTGTCATCTTGTTCCCTTCTCAAGCCAGAAACCTTAGAGTTGTTCTTGACAGTTTTTTCTTCCTCACCGGCTCCAGTGCTCTGCAGGCTAGCTCATGAATCACTCTTAAGCTTCTCCCTCCTCTCTCCATTCTCACTATACCCACCCTAGCTCCGGCCACTGCCATCTCATGCCTGCACACGTGCACACTAGCAGTCCAAACATACCTCATCTTCATCTCTTTCTCTTATCCCCTTCCAGTGTATTTTTTGCTTAGCAGCAGAGGGATCTCTTTGTGATACAGTCAAATTAGAGACCTTCCTTGCTTAAAACTCTGCAGCCTGCTTTCCCATGGCTTTCAAGGTCCTTCACGATCTTGTCCTTTCCACCTTGACTTTCATTTCTTATGGCTCTCCTCTTCATGACCAACACTCCAGTCTCATTTAGTTCATTTTTTTGTTTTTGAGATAGAGTCTTGCTCTGTCACTGAGGGTGGAGTGCGGTGGCACAATCTTGGCTTACTGCAGCCTCCACCTCCTGGGTTTAAGGGATCCTCCTGCCTTAGCCTCCGTAGTACCTGGGACTACAGGCATGTGCCACCACTCCTGGCTAATTTTTTTGTATTTTTAATAGAGACGGGGTTTCACCATGTTGGCCAGGCTGGTCTCGAACTCCTGACCTCTCAGGTGATCCACCCGCCTCAGCCTCCCAAAGTGCTGGGATTACAGGCCTGAGCCACTGCACCCAGCCCAATACATTAACTGTGATCACCATGCTGTACGTTGGATCCCCAGAACTTGTACATTGCAAAACTGAAGAGTGTATACCCTGGGACCAACATCTCTTCATTTCCACCACATCTCAGCCCTTGGCAACCACCATTCTACTCTCTGTTTCTATGCATTTGATTTTTTTTTTGATTCTGTATGCATTCTGTAGTGAGAAATGCAGTGTTCTGTAGATGTTCATTGGGATGAAGCTTTATTTATTTATTTTGAGACGGAGTCTTGCTGTCTTGCCCCAGCTGGAGTGCAGTGGCGTGATTTTGGCTCACTGCAACCTCTGCCTCCCAGGTTCAAGCAATTCTCTGCATCAGCCTCTCGAGTAGCTGGGAGTATAGCCGTGTGCCATGATGCCTTGCTAATTTTTTTTTTTTAAGATGAGGTTTCACCATGATGGCCAGGCTGGTCTTGAACTCCTGACCTCAGATGATCCACCCACCTCGGCCTCCCAGAGTGCTACGATTACAGGCGTGAGCCACCGCGCCCGGCCTGCCTTGCTAATTTTTTTTTGTATTTTTAGTAGAGATAGGGTTTCACTATCTTGGCCAGGCTGGTCTTGAACTCCTGACCTCGTGATCCATCCACGTCGGCCTCCCAAAGTGCTGGGATTACAGATATGAGGTACTGCACCCGGCTAGGATGAAGCTTTTTAATTGTGCTGTTCAAATTTTCTACAGATTTGCTCATTTTTGGTCTGCTTGATTTATCAGTTGCTGAGAGAGGTGTGACTCTCATTTCCTCCTTCCTATTTTTTTTTCTTGAGACATTGTCTTGCTCTGTTGCCCAGGCTGTAATGCAGTGATGCAATCTCGGCTCACCACAACCTCTGCCTCCTGGGTTCAAGTGATTCTCCTGCATCAGCCTCCTGAGTTAGCTGGGATTACAGGTGTGCGCTTTCTCACCCAGCTAATTCTTTTGTATTTTTTGTGGAGACTGGGTTTCACCATGTTGGTTAGGCTGGTCTTGAACTCCTGACCTCAAATGATTCACCTGCCTCAGCCTCCTAAAGTGCTGGGATTACAGGTGTGAGCCACCAAGCCTGACCCTTCTTCCTTTCTGTTGTTCTTCATCTCTGCCCCAAAGTCACTCTGTCTCTTACTTTTCTCAGGGGCCCATTGTGCTGGGCAGACGACAGAAAGCCTTGGGAAAGAACCGCAGTGCTGATTTCAACCCTGACTTCGTTTTCACCGAGAAGGAGGGGACGTACGATGGCAGCTGGGCCCTGGCTGATGTCATGAGCCAACTCAAGAAGAAGGTGAGACTGGCAGTGATGGACAGTTCCAGACCTTGGGCTAGTAAGATTGGACAGTGGGTTTTGGGGCCTAGCCCTGACCTGACTGATCATCTGTTTATATTCAGTAGATATGAGAACTCCTTTGAAAATGTCTGGTATACGGCCAGGTGTGGTGGCTCATGCCTGTAATCCCAGCACTTTGGAAGGCTGAGGCGGGCAGATCATGAGGTCAGGAGTTTGAGACTAGCCTGATCAACATGGTGAAACTCATTTCTACTAAAAATACAAAAAATTAGCTAGGTGTGGTGATGTGCACCTGTAATCCCAGCTACTCAGGAGGCTGAGGCAGGATAAACACTTGAACCTGGGAGGTGGATGTTGCAGTGAGCTGAGATTGCGCCACCATGCTCCAGCCTGGGCAACAGAGCAAGACTCCATCTCAGAAAAAATAAAATTTCTGGTATAGTTTTGATGAGATGGGCACACGGATCACAAATGACTCACTGTCCTTATTTTTTTTTGTCCAAGTCTGCTTGCTGGGGAAGACTCATCATCTTGATTGATACCAAACAGAGTATAAGCACTTGCCAGGTGGTGTCCTGTGGTGTCACTGTGCAGGGTCCCTGGTTCCCGCACAGCACAGCCAAAGCTACCACAAATGTCATTGTCATCTGCTTGTTTGCCAAGAGTTCATGGCTTTCTGTGAATCTGGTTAAACTAGGAGATGAATCCAAGTTATTTTCTATTTCATATGCTTCAAAGAGAAATATTGCCTGTCCAGAACAGTTTAATCAAGGCTCTGCTGGTCCTTATTCTGATTGAAATAAACCAGCATTGCCTTTTCAAGATCATCTGGAGGAAATTTTAAAAATTACATATATATATATTCAGAGAATGACAGATTTTTCTTTTTCAAATTAATTATGAAGTATTTGTTCTCTTATTCAGTGTTTCAATGAATACGTCTTTTTCACCTCTTTATTTTTATCTGCAGAGAGCAGCCACTACATTAGATGAGAAGATTGAGAAAATTCGAAAGAAAAGGAAAACGGAGGTGAGAAGAAAAGTGGCTACTTCTTGTTATTGTGACCCACACTTTACTCTCACTGCAACCCCATCATCTCTCTGGAAGCCCTTACCGAGCTGGGGGTGGCTGGGCCAGGCACACTCTTCTGTGTGTTTGCTGTGAATCTGTACTGAGAATCCCCACAGCCGTCCTTTCAGGCTGGAGAGCTTCCTATTGCTCTATTTAGGTTCTGGATTTGTAGAAGTTTGTCATCACCCTCGCTTTAATTTTTTCCCCAGGATAAAGAAGCCAAGTCTGGGAAGTTGGAGAAGGAGAAAGAAGCAAAGGAGGGCTCTGAACCAAAAGAGCAGGAAGACCTTCAAGGGAGCGAGAAGGAAGGCTCAGAAGATGAAGCCTCAGAGACCGACTACTCGTCGGCTGATGAGAACATCCTCACCAAAGCAGGTAGACGTTACGGGGACGGGAGATCAGGAGGCATCCTCCGTTACTTTGTAGAGTTTCTTCCACGCTTCTGCACAGTTCATCTTAAGATATTCTGCTTGCTGCATTGAACTCCTTTCTTTTTTTTTAAGAGATGTTGGTTGGGCGCGGTGGATCGTGCCTATAATCCCAGTACTTTGGGAGGCCGAAGTGGGTGGATTGCTTGAAGTCAGGAGCTTAAGACCAGCCTGGGCAACATGATAAAACCCCGTCTCTGCTAAAAATACAAAAATTAGCCGGGTGTGGTGGCATGCACCTGTAATCCCAGCTACTCAGGTGGCTTAGGCACGAGAATCACTTGAACCTGGGAGGGGGAGGTTGCAGAGAGCCGAGATCTTGCCACTGTACTCCAGCCTGTGCCACAGAATGAGACCCTGTCTCAAACAAAACAGATGTGGTCTCACTTCATCCACAGGCTGGAGTGCAGTGGTGCAATCATAGCTCACTGCAAGGCCTGGACTCATGGGCTCAAGTGATCCTCCTGCCTGAGCTTCTTCCTAAGTAGCTGGGCCTGCAGGTGCATGGCCCTGCGCCTGGCTAATTTTTTTTTATTTTTTTGTAGGGACGGGGTCTTGCTTTGTTGCCCAGGCTAGTCTCAAACGTCTAGACTCAAGCAGTCTTCCTGCCTCGACCTCCAAAAGTGCTGGGATTACAGGCGTGAGCCACTGTGCCTGCCTAATCCTTTCTTTTAGGTTCTCTCTTCTCTTGGGATTTTGTTTGGTTTTTGTACTTTGAGGTAGTTTACTCTTTTCCCATCTAGCCCCACGCGGCTGCTGGATGCCTCTGTGATACAAACTCATTTGGGGTAATGTATTCAGATGCGTCTAGCCACATAGTGGGTGCTCAATAAGTTTGTTTTTTTTTTTTTTTGAGATGGAGTCTCACTCTGTTGCCCAGGCTGGAGTGCAGTGGTGCAATTTCAGCTCACTGCCACCTCCGCCTCCCAGGTTCAAGCAGTTCTCCTGTCTCAGCCTCCCAAGTAGCTGGGACTGCAGGCACATACCACCACATCTGGCTAATTTTTGTATTTTTAGTAGAGATGGGGTTTCACCATATTGGTCAGGCTGGTCTCGAACTCCTGACCTCAGGTGATCTGCCTGCCTCGGCCTCCCAAAGTGCTGGGATTTTAGGTGTGAGCCACTGTGCCCACCCTAAATAAGTATTTCTTGCAGAAATGTGTGGTAAAGCATCATAATACAGTGCAGTGGTCGAGAGCCTGGTCTCTGGACCAGAGTCACTGGGTTAGCTTTCTCTCTGACCTTAGGCAAGTCATTTCACCACACTGCCAGAAAATGTCTTCATCTGTGAAACGAGGCTGATGATGGTCATTCCTCAGAGGCTGATGTGTGGCATTGGCACTTAGGATAGTGTCCAGCAGAACGCAAGTGCGTTGTAAGTCTGAGCCATGCTCATCAGCTATATTTTTCTCCATAGATACACTCAAAGTAAAGGATCAGAAAAAGAAGAAGAAAGGACAGGTGAGTTCGGGCCTGCAGGACAGTGTGCAGTGCGTTGGCAACCCGAAAGGAGTTTGAGGTCATTTGGTTTTCTTGGCCCTTTTTGTTGAATTCTCATCTCTCTTTTGGTTTTCTGGTATAGGAAGCAGGAGGATTTTTTGAAGACGCATCTCAGTATGATGAAAACCTCTCGTTCCAGGACATGAACCTTTCCCGCCCTCTTCTGAAGGTAGCAGCTTCTTGTAAAAAATTTTTTTTTGCAAAAGCAAGGTCTTGCTATGTTGCCCAAGTTGGTCTCAAATTCCTGGCATCAAGCAATCCTCCTGCCTTGACCTCCCAAAGTGCTGAGATTTGAGCCATTGTGCCTGGCCAGTAGTGGCTTATTTTGGCCACCATAGGGTTATTGCAGCCACCCCTAACTGGACTTTCTGCTTCTCTCTTTGCCTTCCTCACCTCTCTTGTCGACACTGTTCTATTCCTTTTTTTTTCTTTTATTTATTTATTTTAATCTTTTTTTTTTTTTTTTTTTTTTTTTTTTAAGAGACAGGGTTTCATCATGTTGGTCAGGGGCTGCTCTCAAACTCCCGACCTCAGGTGATTGATTTGCCTCAGCCTCCCAAAGTGCATTTATCTCCATATGATGTGTGTTTGGTTTTTGTTCTGTTTCTACCAGACTGTAAGATTCCTGAGAGCAGGGCTTTTTTTTTTTTTTTTCGAGACAGTCTTGCTCTGTTGCCAGGCTGGAGTGCATTGGTGCAATCTCGGCTCACTGCAAACTCTGCCTCTTGGGTTCAAGCAATTCTTCCGCCTCAGCCTCCCAAGTAGCTGGGACCACAGGCGCATGCCACTACGCCCGGCTAATTTTTGTATTTTTAGTAGAGACGGGGGTTTCACCATGGCCAGGATGGTCTCGATCTCTTGACCTTGTGATCTACCCGCCTTGGCCTCCCAAAGTGCTGGGATTATAGGCGTGAGCCACCGCGCCAGGCCTCAGGGTTTTTATTTCTTTTATTTACTGCTGTGTCCTCAGTGTCTAGAACAGCACCTCACATATAGTAGTTACTCAGTGAATGTTTGTGGAGTGAATGATTGGTGGGGATTGGTGTGATTACCACTTGTCTGGAAACCTGCCGTCTTTGTGTTACGCTGAGATCTCCCCCGCTCAACCCTGTCTGACCCAGTCTTTTTTCCTCAGGCCATTACAGCCATGGGCTTCAAGCAGCCCACCCCGATCCAGAAGGCATGCATACCTGTGGGTCTGTTGGGGAAGGACATCTGTGCCTGTGCAGCCACTGGGACAGGTAAAAAAGGATAGGGATCCGGGTGGGCGGAAGGGTGTTACCCAGGCCAGGGCCCTACGTTGACTTAGCAAAAAGCTGGTTTGCTAAATATTCTTGGTTTTGAACCATTTTGTTTTGATTTTTTAGTTTGTAGAGATGAGAGCCTCACTTTGTTGTCCAGGCTGGTCTCAAATTCCTAGGTTCAGGTTTAAGCAATCCTCCCATGTTGGCCTCCCAAAGTGCTGGGGTTACAGACATGAGCCACTAGGCCTGTAGCATTTTTTTAACACTAGAAAGATACACTGGTACAATTGAGAGAGTAAAATCTTTTAAGTTTTTAACCATTTTATTTTGAAGTATTTATAGATCAATGGCAAGTTGCAAAAATACTGTATAAGGTCTCTCGAATGCTTCACCAGTGGTGACATCCCATGTAACTGTAGGATAATATCAAAACCAGGAAATTGGCACTGATACAACAGTATTTTCTCGACTGTAGAGTTCATTCAGTTTACTGAAGGATTAATTTTTTTTTTTGAGACAAAGTGTTACTCTGTCACCCAGGCTGGAGTGCAATGGCCCAATCTTGGCTTACTGCAACCTCCACCTCCTGTGTTCAAGTGATTCTCCTGCCTCAGCCTCCCCAGTAGCTGGGTTTACAGGTGCCCGCCACCATGCCCGGCTAATATTTGTCTTTTTAGTAGAGACAGGGTTTCACCACATTGGCCAGGCTGGTCTCAAACTCCTGACCTCAAGTGATACACCCGCCTCAGCCTCTCAAAGTGCTGGGATTACAGGTGTAAGCCACTGTGATCAGCTGTATTTTTTTTTTTTTTTTTTTGAGACAGAGGTTTGCTCTTGTCACCCAGGCTGGAGTGCAGTGGCGTGATCTTGGCTTACTGCAACCTCCACCTTCTGGGTTCAAGCAAATCTCCTTCAGCCTCCTGAGTAGCTGGGATTACAGGTACCCACCCCTATGCCTGGCTAATTTTTGTATATTTAGTAGAGATGGGGTTTTACCATGTTGGCAAGGCTGGTCTCAAACTCCTGACCTCAGGTGATTCGCCTGTCTCGGCCTCACAAAGTGCTGAGATTACAGGCTTCCGCCACCATGCCCAGCTAAGTTTTTTGTATTTTTAGTAGAGTTGGGGCTTCACTATGTTGGCCAGGCTTTTCTTGAACTCCTGACCTCAGGTGATCCGCCCATCTTGGCGTCCCAAAGTGCTGGGATTATATATGTGAGCCTGACCATGTGATTTGAAAGCAGAAAAAATATTCTGTGAAAATTAAGTTCCTTCATCTCCCCTGACCAGATATGTAGTTTTTCTGTGCTCTGGTGAAAACCTAACCCTGGAGAGAACTACGTCTTCTCGTTGCTTCCTTGCTGCCCCTCCCTCCAGGTAAAACTGCTGCTTTTGCCCTTCCTGTCTTGGAGCGTCTGATTTACAAACCCCGCCAGGCTCCAGTCACCCGTGTGCTGGTGCTGGTTCCCACTCGAGAACTAGGCATCCAGGTGCACTCTGTCACCAGACAGCTGGCCCAATTCTGCAACATCACCACCTGCCTGGCTGTGGGTAAGTTTCTGGCCAAGGGCTATCAGCACCTGAGGGACTGTGGTGGGATGGAGGATGGATGTGCCCTGCCATTTGTGGGTGATGGGTGCCAGGATAGGCCTTTGTATTGATTGAACCCACTTAAAAACTGGAAGACGTATTTTCTTTCTTTCTTTTTTTTTTTTGTTTTGAGACAGAGTCTCACTCTGTCACCCAGGCTAGAGGCAGTGGTGATCTCTGCTCACTGCAACCTCTGCCTCCCGGGTTCAATTGATTCTCCTGTCTTAGCCTCCTGAGTAGCTGGGATTACAGGTGCGTGCCACCACACCCGGCTAATTTTTGTATTTTTAGTAGAGACGGGGTTTCACTATGATGACCAGGCTGATCTTGAACTCCTGACCTCGTGATCCACCCGCCTCAACCTCCCAAAGTGCTGGGATTACAGGCATGAGCCGCTGCGCCTGGCCCTGGAAGACAGGTTTTCATAGTGCTTTAGGCAGGTGAGATTTGATTGAGACTTAACCAACCTTGATAAATGAAACCTGAAAACTATGAACATTTTTTTCTTGGTCCTGAACAAATTTAGGCTATAATTTCTGCTTTGTGAGAATAATGAATGAAACATTATTTGGGGCAGCGTTTTTCTGATGCAGTTATATGATACTGTTACGTAGCCTGCATTTTGCCCTCCTTGTGCAATTGGAAGTGATCTTTGTCTACCTGTAGCTGACTTCATCACTTTCTGCAGCTGCTTCTCTTAGTCCTTGGATGTTTCAGGCATTTTTTTGAGAGGAAGTCTCACTCTGTCACCCAGGCTGGAGTGCAATGGCATGATCTCGGCTCACTGCAACCTCTGCCTCCTGGGTTCAAGTGATTCTTCCACCGCTTTCCGAGTAGCTGGGATTACAGACGTGTACTACCATGCCTAGCTAATTTTTTTTTTTTTTTTTTTTTGAG
>PVKV010012251.1:26366-47847 GCA_004027835.1 Alouatta palliata | reverse complement strand
ATCTCTTGACCTCGTGATCCACCCGCCTCGGCCTCCCAAAGTGCTGGGATTACAGGCGTGAGCCACCACGCCGGGCAATTTTTGTATTTTTAATAGAGATGGGGTTTTGCCATGTTGGCTGGGGCTGGTCTCGAGTTCCTGACCTCAAGTAATCCACCTGCCTTGGCCTCCCAAAGTGCTGGGATCACAGGCGTGAGGCACTGTGCCCGGCCCATGCATTCTCTTCTGAAGTGCTTTTGTATCATCATCATTTTTTGTTTTTATGCTTACCACAGTTGTAATTACGTAATCTGTCTCTCCCATTGTATTGGGAAACCCATGTGCTTGGGCCTTTGTCCTTTTTCTGAGAGGGAGTTTCGCTCTTGTTGCCCAGGCTGGAGTGCAATGGTGCGATCTTGGCTCACTGCAACCTCTGCCTCCCGAGTTTCAGCGATTCTCCTGCCTCAGCCTCCCGAGTAGCTGGGATTACAGGCAATGCGCCACCAGCTTGGTTGGTCAGGCTGGTCTCGAACTCCCGACCTCAGGTGATCCGCCTGCCTTGGCCTCACAAAGTGCTGGGACCACACCCGGCCTTTTGTTAGCCTTATTCTCTGCAGTTTCCTCTGTATCTGGCCTGAGGCCTGGCCAGCGGCTGATGCTCAGTCAACACCTGTGAGCAGCTGACCTGGCTCCCTGATGGGGCTCTGTCCTCTTTGCAGGCGGCTTAGACGTGAAGTCTCAGGAAGCGGCTCTCCGGGCAGCGCCTGACATCCTCATCGCCACCCCAGGCCGGCTCATTGATCACCTCCACAACTGCCCTTCCTTTCACCTGAGCAACATCGAGGTGCTCATCCTGGACGAGGCTGACAGGTGCTCCTCACAGCATGGGGCCCTGGGCACTCTGGGGTTCCAAGGCCCACAACCGGGATGTGGACCTGCCACACCGCATTAGTCTTTGTGGTTTTGTTCGTGATAACAGATCAGCTGCTTGTGCTTAGGCCTCAGTCTAGCATTAGCCCATGTTTTCCTGTTTTTTCTTTCTCTCTCTATTATGGTGGTCAAGTGATAAGGCTGGTCAAATATTGGCTCTGCCGCTTCCTAGGGAGATTTGGAAACGTTTAGATTCTCAAAACAAAATCTCTTCTCGTTTGTAAAAGGGAGATAGGCACATAGGTACGTGATAGTGTTGAGGAGCTGAGAAGGGAGGAAGTGGAAGTGCCAGCGTTGCTCCCAACAGAGCCTCAGTGACTGCGGTGGGGACTCCTTCTCCCCCCAAACCCCTGCTGTCTGTTCCTCTTATACGTGTGCCAGCTGCTTACCTCTTTGCTCCAGGACTGAACAGAAGGAGGTCTTCCTGAACTGGACTGAGGCTGGAGGTAGGGCAGGGGAAGGAGCTTGCAGACAGCCCCAGGGCATGCTAAGGCTGCAGGCCCTTTAACTGCCTGTGATCCTGACGCCGCTCCCTGACTTCACCAGCTGGGGGAATGGCAGCTCCATCCTTCCAGCTGTTCCAAATTTCTTGCATGTCCTCTGGTTTTCACAACCCACAGCCTGCCTATGGGCACTGCCTGTCCACACACCCCCACTTTGCGGCCTCTGTATTTGCCATTTCCTCAGCTTGGAGCCATCTCCTGCCCTTTCAGGTTTCTCTTCTAGTTGTCACCTTGTTAGCGGGGCCTTTGCTGGCCGCCCTCTAATGGTCCTGCCCTGCCTTCCTCCTCCCATCTTGCCTGCATTGTCACTGAGTGTTCATGGAGTGCCATGTTTCTCCTCCCTCCCTCCCTAGGACACAGTATTCATGAAGGGGCTACTGCTGTATCCCCATGCACAGGGGCGTGTTTAGTATATAGCAGGCGCTCAGTAAGAACTTGTTGATTGGCTGGCTGCCCCAGAACAAATGACCCATTCCTGAGGCCTAAAGGATGAAAAGGAGATCATTTTAAGCCAAGGGGATGCAATCTGGTTTAGGTTTTAAAGGGGGAAGAAAGCTATTCAAGTATGTCAGTATCTCAAAAGATCAAAAAAGGCTAAGGAAGTGTTTGAGATTTGGAAGACTAAGGAGACAGGACAGCTCCGTGTGACACCTGGACCTAGACTGCAGCCTGCACTGGAGAGAGAAATGCTGTAAGGGGTTGAGCTTGCTGAAGCCATGGAATCCCAGGAATCTCACAGATTATCATTATAAAGAAAAAAAGAATCCGCTGCAGTGGAGCGATGTGGCAGGCACCACAGCCAAGTGACCAGCCTCACCCATGGTTCTGAGCAAACCGTTGTCAGTGTCTCATGATGGAGCATGGGTGGAGGGCACAGCTGCGCCCAGCAGTGCTGCCCTCATGAGAATTTCTCTGAATCCAGTTACCAGGAAATAATTAGACAAATCCGGAGTGTGAGAAGGATGAAGGGCCTTTTCGCTCTTCTTTGTTTTTGAGTCAGGGTCTCGCTTTGTCACCCAGCCTGGAGTGCCTTGGTGTGAACACTAGCTTACTGCAGCCTCTACTTCCTAGGCTCAGGTGATCCTCCTGCCTCAGTCCCCACAAATAGCTGGGACTACAGGTACATACCACCATTCCCGGCTTATTTGTTTGTTTCTTGTTTTTTTTCTTTTTGAGATGGAGTCTCGCTCTGTCACCAGGCTGGAGTGCATTGGCATGATCTCTACTCCCTGCAACCTCCACCTCCTGGATTCAAGTGATTCTCCTGCCTCAGCCTCCCAAGTAGCTGGGACTACAGGCCAGTGCCCCTACGCCCAGCTGTTTTTTGTATTTTTAGTAGAGACAGAGTTTCACCATGTTGGCCAGGATGGTCTCAATCTCTTGACCTTGTGATCTGCCCACCTCAGCCTCCCAAAGTGCTGGGATTACAGGTGTAAGCCACTGTGCCCAGCCATGCCCGGCTTATTTTATATTAAATAAATAGAGATGGGATCTTGCTATGTTGTCCAGGCTGGTCTTGAACTATTGGGCTTAAGTGACACTCCCCTCTTGGCCTCCCAAAATTTTGGATTCTAGGCATTAGCCACCTTGCCCAGCCCCAGCTCATTTTTGTTTCTTTTTGTAGAGATGGGGTTTTGCCATGCTGCCCAGGCTGAGGGACTTTTCTAGATGCAGGAAGACTAAAGAAATGTGGCAGCCAGCTGCAAGGCAGGAACTTTGGTTTTTGAACTAAAACAAAAGGCAACTATAGAATGACACATGGCCTGGCGCGGTGGCTCACGTCTGTAATCCCAGCACTTAGGGAGGCTGAGGCGGTTGGATCACCTGAGGTTGGGAGTTTGAGACCAGCCTGACCAACATGGAGAAACCCCATCTCTACAAAAATACAAAATTAGCCAGGCACAGTGGTACATGCCTGTAATCCCAGCTACTCAGGAGGCTGAGGCAGGAGAATGGCTTGAACCCGGGAGGTAGAGGTTGCAGTGAGCTGAGGTCACACCACTGCACTCCAGCCTGGGTCAAACTCTGTCTCAAAAAAAAAAAAAGAAAAGACACTTGGAGGCAGTTGAAGGAATTTTTTTTTTTTTTTTTTTTGAGACAGAGTCTCATTCCGTTGCCAGGCTCCAGGCTGGAGTGCAGTGGTGCGAGCTCGGCTCACTGCAACCTCCACCTCCTGGTTTCAAGCAGTGCTCCTGCCTCAGCCTCCCAAGTAGATGGGACTACAGGTGCGCGCCACCACGCCCAGCTAATTTTTTGTATGTTTTAGTAGAGACGGGGTTTCACCGTGTTGGCCAAGATGGTCTTGATCTCTTGACCTCGTGATCCACCCACCTTGGCCTCCCAAAGTGCTGGGATTACAAGCGTGAGCCACCGCGCCCGGCCAGTTGAAGGCATTTGAATGTGGCCTGTACTTTAGAGATTCACCCACTTGGAAGTCTTGGGTATGTTGATGATGTAGTTTTGTAAGAGAAGGTCCTAGTCCTTAGGAGTTGTGTGCTGAAATATTTGCGGTAAGGTGTTATGACGCCTCAACTGACTTGCCACAAAAGGGCAAAGCAAATGTGGCAAAATGATAATTCTTGGTGAAAAGATAAAATAATAAAATAGATGAATCCTAAATGTGACCAATGACAACAGAACAGCAGCCTGTATGCCATCCTGTGTCCCTCACTGTAACCGAAGAGCTCTCTACCCATTTGTGCCGTGTCTTTCCCTGCTCCCAGGATGCTGGATGAGTACTTCGAGGAACAGATGAAGGAGATCATCCGAACGTGTTCCCACCACCGCCAAACCATGCTCTTCTCGGCCACCATGACAGATGAGGTGGGCTGAGGGACTTCTCGGTGGTGGGTGGAGGTGTGCATGGAGGGGGCCATGCAGAGGACCCTGGCTGGGCTTGATGGGGTTTGCCTGGGGTGAGCACTGCTGCCTCCTTCCCCACCACCTCGCAGAGAGCGGAGCAAACCCAGCTTTGTGCTTGGCAGGTGAAAGATCTGGCTTCTGTCTCCTTGAAGAATCCCGTCCGGATATTTGTGAACAGCAACACAGATGTGGCTCCCTTCCTACGGCAGGAGTTCGTCCGAATCCGGCCTAATCGGGAAGGAGACCGGGAAGCCATCGTGGCAGGTGGCAGCTCAGGGCGAGCCTGGGCAGGGTGGGCCGGTCAGCTTCCTTGGGCTCGTAGTATCCACGCTGAAGTGCTTGGTTTCTGCCCCTGTGCCTCTGCTGTCCAGTCTTCCTAGCGCAGAGGCCGCACTGCGCTCTCAGTCATCTGCCTCACGCCTCCATGGGTCCTTCCTTTGCTTTATCGCCTCACCAATCCTCCTTGTGTTCTGTCCAACTCCCAACCACTTGACACCAGCTGTGGTTGTGCCCCTCAGTCCAGACCACTGTCCTTTGTCACCTGCATCGTTGCACAGCCTCTAGTTCGAGCTCTCCGCTTCCATTCGGCCATTTGTGACTGCATTGCAGAGCATTTATGACGATTGCTTGCAGAAGGCATTCGTACTTGTTACGTCCTTATTTGAACACCCTGCGGTGGCTTCCATTAGTCTTAGACTAAAATCCAAACATCCTAGTGAGTCTTTTAGGACTGTTCAGGCCTGGCCCGTGCGTGCCCGGGGTCCCCAGCCGTGGAGGCTTGCTTATGGCTCCAGCCACATTCGCCTGCTTGTACTTTTTTTTTTTTCTTTTTTAAGGCAGAGTCTCGCTCTTTTGCCCAGGCTGGAGTGCAGTGGCATGATCTTGGTTCACTGCAGTCTTTGCCTCCTGGGTTCAAATGATTCTTGTGCCTCAGGCTCCTGAGTAGCTGGGATTGCAGGCGCTCGCCACCACTCCTGGCTAATTTTTGTATTTTTAGTAGAGACAGGGTTTTATCTTGTTTGCCAGGCTGGTCTTGAACTCCTGGCCTCAAGTGATCTGTCCTCCTTGGCCTCCCAAAGTGCTGAGATTTACAGGTGTGAGCCACCGCACCTGGCCGCCTGCTTGTACTTCTCATTTTAAGCTTGTTCCTGCCTCCGGGCCTTCATGTTTGCCATTTCCTCTGTCTAGAATCTTCCGCTGGATCTTCCCATGGATCATCTGCCTTGTCATTCAACCTAATCTCATCTCTTCAGAGAGGCCAGCCCTTAGCTGCTTCGCCCTCCTCCCTGCACTCTGTCTTACGACATTTTTCACCCCCCAGGAATTGGCTTCTCTGTATCCACCCTGGAATTTGAGTTCCACAGGACAGGGACAGTGCCTGTCTCTCCAGTGCCAGGCACAGTGATCACACCTTGTGGATGAGGAAAGGGTACATGTTGAATAAGAGCCTAGAAACAGCTGCCAACTCAATCCTCTCTTCCTGCCAGCTCTGTTGACGAGAACCTTCACAGACCATGTGATGCTGTTCACGCAGACCAAGAAGCAGGCCCACCGCATGCACATCCTCCTAGGGCTCATGGGGCTGCAGGTGGGCGAGCTCCATGGCAACTTGTCACAGACGCAGCGGCTGGAGGCCCTCCGGTAACATTTGGGGTGGGGACTGAGGCTCCCACCATCCTTGTGGGGTAGAGCAGATAGAGGGAAGAAGAGGACCCTGAGCATTCTATTAGAGCATTAGAAGGAGACACATAGGATGATCTTGGCCTTGAACATTTTAACCTAACCACTGTGAGGTCATGTCTTGGATGCATTTGGAACTCTGACTTTGTAGTCAGAGATGACCCTTATGCCCTTGGATGCTCGCCCCTAGCATGGGAGCTGCTGTGTGGGGCCACAGAGGGAGCTGGCTTGGAAAGACAGCACATGGTCTCTTCCTTGAAGCTTTCTGAGAGTGGTGAACATTCCTGGGTCTGATTGGACAAGATTTAGAGTCAAAGTCAGCAGCCGTGACTTGAGCATCTACTTTGCCAGGCACTGTGCTGTGTGCTTTCCATGTGATTTCTTGTTTAATCCTCAGAGAATGGCATCAGCGTGGTTGGCAAGGAGGAACCCTTTAGAACTCTCCACCTAATGTTCATCAGAGCAGTGCTGAAAAGTGTTTGTTCAAGATAGACTGATTTAAACTGAGACATTTGCCCATGCTGTTAGCAGACACAGAACTACGTTTGCTCTGTATAATTGGTTGTTGAAGGGTGGGTGTAAATATCCCATATGCTCACATTTAGAATGTATCCCCATTTTAATGCCCTGTTCTGTCCTCTGCTGGCTCAGGCTCTTGTGGAGCATTATTGGGGGAGGTGTCTGGATGAACAGCTGTTTGTGACTGTTTCTAGGCGCTTTAAGGATGAACAGATTGACATCCTTGTGGCCACTGATGTGGCAGCCCGTGGACTTGACATTGAGGGGGTCAAAACGGTGAGCAGACCCTATCTTCCTTGGACTTTTGGTAGAAGTCTTTTTGCCTCTTCGCACCCCTCTTCCCCTGCCAGACCTGACTGATGTTCATTTTTGACCTTCTAGGTAATCAACTTCACAATGCCTAATACCATCAAACATTATGTCCACCGGGTGGGGCGAACAGCGCGTGCCGGCAGGGCTGGGCGCTCAGTCTCTCTGGTGGGAGAAGATGAGCGGAAGATGCTGAAGGAGATTGTAAAAGCTGCCAAGGCCCCTGTGAAGGCTAGGATACTTCCCCAAGGTGAGCAGGCACCGCCGTGGCAGTGCAGAATGGCTCCGGTGGGCGGGGCAAGGGCAGAGAGTGTGACGCTGAGAGCAGGTGCTTTACAGTTCGCAGCCAGGTTTGAACTCCAGCCCTGCTGCTTGCTTCCTTGCGGAGTGACCCTGTGCGGGTTTGGCCTCACCTCTCTGTGCTTGCCTCCTGTGTGTAGAAGGGAGGAATGACACAACTGTAAACACAGTGCCCCAGTTAGGTGGAAAATTGGGAAGAGAAGGTCACTTGGGGCAGAATTCTCAATAACCTCCTCCTCCCCTTACTGTTGGTGGGAGGAAGTCAGAGATCAGTACTCATTCCTTTTGGGTCTTTCATTGATTTTGTTCTTCTGATCTGTAGGGGTCCTATAAAGTACGTCCTCTTTAAAGTATTTTGTTTTGTTTTGTTTTGCTCTTGAATTCCTAGGCTCAAGCAATCCACCCACCTCTGCCTCCCAAAATGCTGGGATTACAGTAGTGAGCTACCATGCCCAGCCTTAAAAATTTTTTAAGTTATAAAATATTACATATTTAGCCTGGGCATGGTAGCTCTTGCCTATAACCCAGCACTTTGGGAGGCCAAGGCAGGAGGATTGCTTGAGGCCAGGAGTTCGAGACCAACCTGAGCAATATAGTGAGACTCCTGTCTCTAAAAAGAAAAAATTACCTGGGCATGGTGGTGTGCGCCTGTAGTCCCAGCTATGTAGGAGGCTGAGGCAGGAGGATTGCATACATCCAGGAGGTTGAAGCTGCAGTGAGCTATGATTGCACCACTGTACTCCAGCTTGGTCAAAAGTGTAAGACCCTATCTCTAAAAAATGAAATAAAAAGTACATATTTATTGTTGGAAATGTAAATAAAAAAAGCAAAAATGTAATTCTGTGTCAAAGAGCTCACCACTGGTAGCATTTAGGTGTATTTTGAGATGGTGTCTTGCTCTGTTGCCTGGGCTGGAATGCAGTGGTGCCATCTTGGCTTACTGCAACCTTCACCTCCTGGGTTCGAGCAGTTCTCCTGCCTCAGCCTCCTGAGTAGCTGGGATTATAGGCGTGTGCCACCACACCTGGTTGATTTTTGTATTTTTAGTAGAGACGGAGTTTCACCATGTTGGCTAGGCTGGTCTCAAACTCCTGACCTCAGGTGATCCACCTGCCTTGGCCTCCCAGAGTGTTGGGATTACAGGTGTGAGCCACTGTGTCGGCCTTTTTTTTCTTGAAGAGACAGAGTCTGGCCACGTTGCTTAGGCTGGCCTCAAACTCCTGGGCTCAAGCAATCCTCGTACCTGAATCTCTCAGAGTGCCGGGACTACAGGTGTGAGCCACCATGCCCAGCCTACCCTTATTTTTAAATCCTCTTAATTTTCTGCCTTTGAGATGTTGTCCTCAAATTCCGGGACAAGATTGAGAAAATGGAGAAAGATGTGTATGCAGTTCTGCAGCTAGAGGCGGAGGAAAAAGAGATGCAGCAATCAGAAGCTCAGGTGAGGCTGTGAGGCGGGATCTTGTTCGAAAGGCTGCTCAATAAACAAGTTGCTGCGTCCCTGCTGGTGCTGCCCTTCTGAAATGTTTCTCTCATCAGAGCCCCAGGCATTTGCAGGCAGTGGCTTCCTGTGTTAGTAGATACAGGTTTCACTGCAGGCATCCTTTTGTTATCACTGCAGATCAATACAGCAAAGCGGCTCCTGGAGAAGGGGAAGGAGGCAGTGGTTCAAGAGCCTGAGAGGAGCTGGTTCCAGACCAAAGAAGAAAGGAAGAAGGAGAAAAGTAAGTCAGGGAGGTTCCGCAGAAATCTAAACACAGAATTACCCCATAGGACTCAGCAGTTCCATTCCTAGTTCTATACTGTAAAGCAGTGGTCCCCGACCTTTTTGGCACCAGGAGCCAGTATTGTGGAAGACAATTTTTCCACATTCAGGGTGTGGGGGGTGCATTAGATTCTCGTAAGGAGTGCACACCCTAGATCCCTCGCATGCACATGTCACAGTAGCGTTCGTGCTCCTGTGAGAATCTAACATTGCTGCTGATCTCACAGGAGGAGGAGCGCAGGTGGTGATGCTCCCTCATCTGCCGCTCACCTGCTCCTGTGCAGCCTGGTTCCTAATAGGCCATGGACTGGTACTGGTATGCAGCCTGGGGTTGGAGACTGCTGCTGTAAAGGACTGCAAACAGGGACTCAAACAGAAACTTGAGATGCCAGTGTTCTCTGAAGTACTGTTCATAATAGTAAAAAGGTGGAAACAAACTATGTCCATCAATAGGTGAATGGATAAACAAAATTGGGGGTGGGGTATATACACACACAATGGAAAATTATTTAGCCAAGAAGTTCTGATAAATGCTGTAAGAATGAACCTTGAAAATATTAAGCTAAGTGAAATAATCCAGACACAAAGGGACAGATATTGTCAGATTCCACTTACGTGAGATACCTTGCTGGTCAGATTCCATAGAGACAGGAGATTACAGATTACTTAAGGCCAGGGGAAGGAGGGGAAGAAGAAATTAGTGGCTGCAGAGCTTCTGTTTGGGATGATGACAGTGAGTAGCCTCCTTGTTAGGAGTTTTGGAAACAGATAGTGGTTGATTGTTGTACAATGTTGTGAATTTAAGTAATGCCACTGAATTGTATACTTAGGATTGGGTAAAATGGCAAGTTTTGTTATGTGTGTGTGTGTGTGCGTGTGTGTGTGTGCGTGTGTGTGTGTGTGTGTGTGTGTATATATATATATATATATAAAACATAAAAAATTTTTTTAAAGGTTAGGAAATAATATAGATTTCTTCTCCATCTTCCTTTAAAAAAGACCCAAAACACTTATTAGTTTACATTATTCTGTGCCTTGCCTTTTTCACTTAATTTTGAAGATATGTTTTATATAGGCCCATATATGGCTGCCCTTTTTAGTTTTTTAATGGCTTCATGTTCTTCCATCATATGAGTTGATTTTTTTTTTTTGAGACGGAGTCTTGCTCTGTCGCTCAGGCTGGAGTGCAGTGGCATGATCTCGGCTCACTGCAACCTCTGCCTCCCGGGTTCAAGTGATTCTCCTGCCTCAGCCTCCCAAGTGGCTGGGACTACAGGTGCGTGCCACCGTGCCCAGGTAATTTTTTGTATTTTTAGTAGAGACGGGGTTTCACCGTGTTAGCCAGGATGGTCTCGATCTCCTGACCTCGTGATCCACCTGCCTTAGCCTCTCAAAGGGCTGGGATTACAGGTGTGAGCCAGGGCCCAGCCGATCATCATTTATTTAACTAATCCCCTGTTGAGGGATATTGAGGTTGTTTACAGTCGTTTGCCATCCAGCCTGGGCAACATGGTGAAACCCTGTCTACTAAGAATCGAAAAATTAGCTGGATGTGGTGGTGCATGCCTATAGTCCAACTACTTGAGAGGCTGAGGTAGGAGGATCACCTGAGCCTGGGGAGGTCAAGGTTGCAGTGAGCTGAGATTCTGCCACTGCACTGTAGTAGCCTGGGCAGCAGTGAGACCCCTGTCTCCAAACAAACCAACAAATAAAAAAACCCCAAAAACAATCATTTGTCATTACAAACAAGGGATGTAGTGAATGACCTTGTACATATGCCCCTTTACAATTAAGCAAGTATATATTTGGCTTGCAGGATTCATTCCTGAAAGTGAAATAGTGGGTTAGAGAGTATTTGTATTTCTACTTTTGTTAGAGGTTGCAAAATTACCCTCCTAGAAGGTATACCAGCAGTTTTAGAAATACTATTTATATTTGACGGAACAAAATAAGGGTGTATATATGTTAAATTTCTGATAGAAATAGAGTTATAACTGTATTGGTGAGTAAAGTAGTATAAGTGACCTAAATCTTCATCTTTCATAGCAGCAGGTTTGTAATGAGTATCTTAAATGGATTCATTGAGAAAGTCAAAAAAGCATGTTATTTAGTGAGATGGAGGCAATCAGTGGAAGAAGTGCTTGCTGCTTTTGTTTTTTTGAGATGGGGTCTCACTCTGTTGCCCAGGCTGGAGTACAGTAGCGCGATCTCAGCTCATTGCAGTCTCCACCTCCCAGGTTCAAGCAAGTCTCCCATTTCAGCCTCCCAAGTAGCTGGGATTACAGGTGCACTACCACGCGTGGCTAATTTTTATATTTTTAGTAGAGACAGCGTTTCAGGCCAGGCTGGTCCCGAACTCCTGACCTCAGGTGATCCACCCTCCTTGGCCTCCCAAAGTGCTGGAATTACAGACCTGAGCCAGCTTGCCCGACCAAGAAGTGCTTGCTGCTTTTCATTTTAAGCTGTTATGTACCAGTTTAAAATATGAGCACTTATTGCAAGCTTAAAAAAAGATAAAATCATCCCTGAAATCCTATGTTTTCTTCTCATCCCAGTTGCCAAAGCTCTGCAGGAATTTGACTTGGCCTTAAGAGGAAAGAAGAAAAGGAAGAAGTTTATGAAGGATGCCCAAAAAAAGAGGGAGATGACAGTGAGTGGCCTCCTTTTTGGAGTTTGGGTCCACTCAGTGGGGTGGGTCAGAGTAGCCTGGTGTGTTCCACACTCACCCCTTCCCACTTCCCCCAGGCAGAGGAAAGGTCCCAGTTTGAAATCCTCAAGGCGCAGATGTTTGCTGAACGGGTAGCCAAGAGGAATCGCAGAGCCAAGCGGGCCCGAGCAATGCCCGAGGAGGAGCCAGTGAGAGGCCCTGGTAGGTGGATGGGGAGCCCAAAAGAACTTGTAGGGAGATTTTCCCTGAAACCTGTGCTTTGGGTCAGGGAGAAAATTTGAGGGATGATGACAATAGCCCACATTATTTGGGTAATTAGTATGTACAAATGTGTACAGCTATCCCTTCACTGGTCTAAGGGGTGTAATGACCCTGTGGGTGGTGAGGACTAGGATTTGAACACCAGCTTTTCTGACTCTGGAGCCTAAGTCCTTATCAGCTGCTACTTGGAGTATCTGCTGAGGATAGAATGAAGATAGTCTTTGGATGCCAGAGCATCCACTGAACTTGGAATCATTACCCTCAACTTAAGGGGATTTAGGAGCTTGGGCCAAAGAGAACCATATCTAACCCCTTCTCTCTGTGCACAGCCAAGAAGCAAAAGCAGGGGAAGAAATCTGTATTTGATGAGGAACTCACCAACACAAGCAAGAAGGCCCTGAAACAGTATCGAGCTGGGTAGGATTTCAAGCCATCAGGGAGCCCTTGGTATTCTAATGGAAGCTATGAGTCTTCTCCCTCCTTCCCTATTCCCAGTTCTTACACAGCTATAGCTTTATAATATGTAAATTAAAGGGTACCTGTGTCTGTTCTCCACCCCCCCACCCCTTCCAAGGCCACCGGAGGATCCCATGGTGAGAACAGGAGAGGGGTGTTAAGCTAGCACTGTTCCTGCCTTTGAGGTGAAATAGTACATTGTTGGGTTCAGAAATGGAGCTTTCCTTCAGGGGAGTGATAACTCATCTCAAGTTCCATCCCACAGAACCCCAAACATAGAATCCTGGCTTGCTCTCAGGAATATGTTGTCCCATGCCACTTTCCCCAGCCCAGGGTTGGTGTAGGGGCAGACTAAGCTTCCCAAGAGGTTGTATATACATAATAAGGGCCTCTTCTAACCTCGTTTTAAAGTTGGGCCGTGAATTCCAAAAATACATGTTGTCAGGTGGAAACACATAAAGACATAGAACTTGGGCCCTGAAAATGATGCATCCCAGAGATGCCACTGCTTCATGTAGGAGCTGGGTAGGGTGGGAGTGAGACAACACTGATTTGTTCAATAGCTTGCTCATTTCAGCATCTCATCTTCTTTTTCACAGCCCTTCCTTTGAAGAAAGGAAACAGTTGGGCTTGCCCCACCAGAGACGAGGAGGAAACTTTAAATCTAAATCCAGGTGATGCTGGCTGTTTTAGAGGGCCACAGGTTATGGCTGTTTGGGATTAGAGATAAAAACCTTTCATGGAAAAGGAGCTTCTCCATCCTCATTCTGGTCTTAACTCTCTGATTTTCTTATAGATACAAGAGGAGGAAGTAGCTGTTGTGACCTGAAGAAATTCATGGGGGCAGCCCTTAAATCCCTTCCCTGTGGGAAGTTATCCTGGCTGGTCTGTCTTTTCTCCATTTGTTAAAAAAAAAAAAAAAAATTAAGCCTGTCATTTGTGCATTAAAAAAAAAAAGTTTGGGTGGTGGTTGTATGTAGCTCTTTTCCTAAGCATGTCTGTCAATCTCCCTTCTTGCTGATTAGCTTTCAGATAATGACTATACTAAATGGAGGTATTTTTGGAAGGAAGAGAAACCAATCTAAGTGTGTATCTTATTACTATCTCTTCCTGTGCCCACAGTCTACTAGGTTGGTACTGCCACATACAGTTGGAATGCAGAATCTTTATGCCTGTAGAGGAACTGGGTATGAAGTGAGGAAACTTGTTAGAAGTTCTCTTCTAGCCTGGGGAATAGAGACCCTGTCTCTCCTGTCTCTTAAGAAAAGTCATCTTCTGTTGATATTCTACAACTAAGAGCTAAATGATAGCTCAAGAAGTTAGCTAAATGATAGCTGTTAGTTCTAAATGCCAAACGTGCACCAGGTATTTTGCATGCTGAATAGAATCCAGTCAACTCACTGCACTCCTGTGAGGCAGGCAGTGATATCCCCATTATTCCAATAAAGAAACAGAGGCGTAGAAAGACTAACTTTCCAGAGTTGCATAGCTGGGAATTCAGGTTTTCAACTAACATCTACTTGAACCCACACCCCTCTTACTGCTCTACTGTGGAAATGCTGCTGGAGAAATAGAAGCCCCAAAAGGACAAAAGGCGCCTTGACTCTGTCAGTTAGTTACTTGCTGCAAAAACCAGAGTCCCTTGTGCCCAGGCTGGAGTGCAGTGATGCAGTCTCGGCTCACTACAACCTCTGCCTCCCGGGTTCAAGTAATTCTCCTGCCTCAGCCTCCCAAACAGCTGTGGTTACAGGCACCTGCTACCACACCTGGCTAATTTTTGTATTTTTAGTAGAGACATGGTTTCACCATGTTGGCTAAGTTGGTCTTGAACTCATGACCTCAGGTGATCCACCCACCTTGGCCTCCCAAAGTGCTGGGATTATAGGCATGAGCCACTGTGCCTGGTAAAATGTTGGTTCTCCTCCTTTTCTGACTCAGAATGAGATGAAGGCTGTGGGGCCCACCTGGGAAAAGTGTGTATAGTTTGTTATAATTTCAGGGAGTACTTACCGCCCCACCCCCAGCTTAAAAATGGTAAGTCATCCAGTAACACATACCCTAGATACTAACGAGTGTGTTCAAAGCTATTCATTCAGGGTGCATGTAAGTCACCAACAGAGGGTCCAATTCAGAAAATGATGGCACAACTGTGTGATGGAGTCCAGTTCAGACTTACTGTCTTTTTTTTTTTTTTTTTTTTTTTGAGACTGAGTTTCGCTCTTGTTACCCAGGCTGGAGTGCAATGGCACGATCTCGGCTCACCGCAACCTCCGCCTCCTGGGTTCAAGCAATTCTCCTGCCTCAGCCTCCCGAGTAGCTGGGACTACAGGCATGTGCCACCATGCCCAGCTAATTTTTTTATTTTTAGTAGAGACAGGGTTTCACCATGTTGACCAGGATGGTCTCGATCTCTTGACCTCGTGATCCACCCGCCTTGGCCTCCTCCCAAAGTGCTGGGATTACAGGTGTGAGCCACCGCGCCCGGCCAGACTTACTGTCTTAATACGTTTTACAGAAAGGTCATTAGGCTAAAAAAGCCAAGTACGGAAGGGTACTTTTTATTTTGAAGCAGGGTCTCGCTCTTGCCCAGGCTGGAGAGCAGTGCCTTGATCACTGCTCACTGTAACCTCAACCTCCCCAGGCTCAGGCGATCCTCCCACCTCAGCCTTTGGAGTAGCTAGGACTACAGGTGTGAGCAACCACACCCGGCTAATTTTTGTATTTTTCTGTGGAGATGGGGTTTTGCTATGGTGCCCAGGCTGTTCTTGAACTCCTGGGCTCAGGAGATCTGCCCACTGCAGCCTCCCAAAGTGCTGGGATTACAGATGTGAGAGCCACGGTGCCTGGCCCCAAGGGATATATATTGCATGTGCATAAGTTGTCTCTGGGAGGACTCAGAAAATGAACAGGGTTTGCTTCTGGAGAAGGAAACTTCAAGTATACCCTTTTGTACAGGTTGAAATTTTTTTTTTTTTTTTACCATGGGTAAAGATGATTCATTCACCAGCTAAATAAAAATCCTGTATCACAAAAACAAAATCACAACTTCATTGTAGACAGTGCCTGCCCTGTCCCAGTCTTCACTGTCTTTGGCCATCTGAGGTGCTTCTGCAAGTTGAGGATACACGTGGACCATTGATTTTCTCAATCATCATTTTAATTGGCTTTATAAGCTAAAGTGCATAGTAAAGACAAAAAAAGGAAATGCATACATAGGAAAGGGACACTTAGAAAGGACCTGAGATACCTAAATGTCTGTTCTAAGGAACACTGGACTGATGGGATGCAGATGCAGGCAGCAGGCCTGGGTCTGGCTTCTGGCCTGGGGTTGGAGCCTGCAGAAGCTGCTGGCATGCTAGCCTTACCCAGGCAAAAGCTGCAAGAGGGAGTGTTGGGATGAAGGATCATACTTGGGATAAATGCTGCTGGTACTGAATATGAGTTTAGCTCCATTCAGGGCCTAGGGGTAACCAGTAATGCTACCAAACCTGTCAGATAGCAGGTAAAGAAACCTCCACCATGCCAAAGTGTAGGTTACAGGAAATGACCTGGGCCTGCCGCATCTTCCCCACTCTCAGTGACTATGTAACTGGGTTGGAGTGAGTTGAAGTCTTCGTCTTATCACATGCCTCCATTTCCTAGAGACAGGGTTCTCAAGGAGGGCAAGAGGGGTTCTTGTGCTCCTTTAAGGGATAAGCAGTCATAAACAACTCTGGGTCTCCGTTTATTATAAGAGTTAGTCTGCAAATTAGGGCCTGGCAATTAGAATCGGTCAGTGTCAATAAGCTCATACTCTGTTCCTGGGGAACACTGCAGAAGACACATCTGACCAAGTAAAGACCCAGAGATAACACTAGGTGGCTGGCCCTAGGTGGAAGCCCCAAACATGTTCGAGGGAGTATGTTCATTAATTTGCAGGAGAGAAAAAGAGGTGAGATCTTTGCTCTTAGTTCTGGAGATAAAGTGCTTACTCTAGCGCAGGGGTAAATCTAGAAACAAATGTGGGCAAGCCCTAAAAGTGGATCCTTAAATAGGTGCAAAGACTAGAAAGGATGATAATAAAAAACAAACTTCGGTTCCTTCGTAAGGGAGTTGGCCCCAGTCATTCAGTGGCCAGGGCAAAAGGCAGCGGTGTACTATCTTCCTACATCATCCTCTGGATCTCCTCAAAGTTCATCAGGTTGTTGGCCGTGTCAGACCAGGCAGCATGCTGGGCTCCATCCATTTCAGAAGCAAGCTGGTTGCTTCTTTCCAGAGTGTGATTTGTGCCACCAATCACTTCCTTACACTCAGGACACGTGCTCCTCTCCATGGCTCCCCCACAATCGCCAATGACATAGATATGGCCATTGCGGCACTTGAACCAGTGACCGCGAGGATAACCTATGGCACTGACAATCTGCACTCGCTCTTCCTCTGAGATGCCCAGGCCAGAGCAGGGAAGGGCGGCTTTCAGAGCTTCCATCTTCTCCTGCACAAGTTGTTCATCCTCTTGGGTGAACTTACATGTTTTCTCAAGGATATTCTGGACACTACAGACCTCTACTGCTATGCTATCTTTCACCTTCTTCCCTGCTATCCTGTAGCGGGTCAGAAGGTTCACCAGGTACGTGAGCCTCTGGATTTCACTTCGGAGGTCACTTAGTTCCTGGCTAGTGAAGCTCAAGCGCTTCTTGGCCAGCCACTCATGGACCTGCTCTAGTCGAGTCCTCACTCTTTTCTGTTCTAAGACATCCATCTTTTTCAGGGAATCCCACAGGCTGGCCAGGTGGTCATAGAAGCTGATGTAATTCTCAACCAGAATCAGGTCCTTCACCGACAGATTTTTCTGGGCTAGCTTCTCCTTTATCGTCAGGAAGTCTTTAGGAAGCAGCTGGTGGAGGAGGCTCTTCCTCTCCAGCAGGGCCTTCAGCCGTTCCTGGCTGGTTGCTATCTCCCCTGCTGAGCCCTGGATCTTTTCCTTGATGATTTCAATCTCTTCTAGCCGCTGTTTTATGCTAGTTCCATACCTCAGGTTTTTGCGGATGGGCACCTGGCAGATAGGGCAGACTTTCAACTTGATGGCAACTTCATCATTCTTTTGTTCATTCATGTAGCGGTCTAGAGCTTGCACCTCGAAGATGTGGCTGCAGTCTTCCAGCTGCACAAAGCGGGCATCAGGCTCATCCTCAAACCCAAAGAATATCTGGGTGACCTCATCCATGTGGCAGATGCGGCATTTCTTGGGGCACGGCTCCCCACAGAGACCAATGCAGGGGTGGCCACAAGCTAGCAGCTTAGTACAAGGCACACAGCACGGGGGTCGGTTGCAGGGCTCAAAGCAGAGTTTGGTGCACTGGTAGTGCTGGCAGCGCCAGACACATGGTTCCACACAAGGGCTGCACAGCTCCCCACATTTCTTCTTGCACTGGCTATGGATACAGCGGTTCTGACAGGTCCGCTGGCAGGGTGGGCACTCGCCAATGCACGGTTCCTGGCACTTGTGTGAGCAAATAAGCAGGCGCTTGCAGGGCTGCTGACAGCGTTCATGGAAACGCCCTTCGAAGCAGCTGTGGCAGGAGCCTGGGCAAGGATGCCCACAGTCCAAGACAGTGCCACACTTGGTGGTGCACTTGGTGGCGACTGGTAGACCATGCATGAGGTCTTTCACGTAACCACATTTTATCTGTTGGCTATGCCCACACTTAAGTTTTACGGTGACCATTTCTGAACACAGCTGCACACAGTCCTCACCACATGGGTGGCTGCATCTGTGCCCACATCTCAGAAACTTGGGGCAAGGCTCTTGGCAGCAGAAATCTGACTCAGGCACGGAACAAGGGACCATTTGTTCATGGCCGCACCGAGGAATGGTTTTGGGCACCTTCACCTGACAAGGCTGACACTCCTGGAAGCAAACAAGGGGACACCGGTGCCCGTCCTGGCAGATAACCTTCTGGCATGGCTTCATGCACTGGAACTCCTTGTGTGAAGAGTCATAAGGGTGGCAGGCACGGGTGCAGACGTGCCCACAGCCCAGCCGGAACTCGCAGGGCAAGCTGCAGCCTCCTTCGGGTACTTTTTGGAAGTCAGAAGCTTTGGATACAAAGGTATGGGTATCAGGGTGGTTCTGGCAGCAAAGCCGGAGCATGGGGCCTATTTGATTGTTCTCTCGAAGTGTATGAATGATCTTGCTCCACAGGGGCACCTTGGCCAGCATTTGCATGTTTCCAATGCAGTACATTCCCTTCTTGGCTCGGGATAAGGCCACACAGATGCGGTTGGGTATCTGCAGAAAACCCACCTTGCCTTCTTGGTTGCTTCGAACTAGTGAGAGGAGGATGATGTCATTCTCTTCCCCTTGATATTTGTCCACAACATGGACCCTGACGCCAGCAAATGTCTTAGCAGGCATCAGTTTGCGCAGGCAGAAGAGTTGCCCAGTATAGGTAGTGAGGATGGTGATCTGGGAAGGCAGGTATTCCTGGCACAGGAAGTACTTGCACAGCTCTACCACAAAGTGAGCCTCGTGCGGGTTCTGATGGCTTTTGCCTTCTTGGATTTCCTGTTCAGGAAAGTTGTGTTCTAAAAAGAAAAGGTTGGAAGATACCCCCTGACAGGGAAAAGAAGTGACATGTTAAAAGGTTCACTCACGGTACTTGTTTTTTCTTCCTCTCTTCACATGTACTGGTCTCTGTCTCTGCTCCAGAGAGAGACCTTGGAAGGCTTTTTGTCCCCTTAACGTCACTATCTTTAATTCTTTAGTAAGTCCCTGTGTGATTTGTTTTGGGGCCACAGCAAATTATGAAAATAATTATGTCTACTTCAGTTTTCAAGATACCTGATTGATACTAATATTTAAAACAGCCGGCTGGGTGCAGTGGCTCACGCCTGTAATCCCAGCATTTTGGGAGGCCAAGGTGGATGGATCACCTGAGGTCAGAAGTTTGAGACCAGCCTGGCCAACATGGTGAAACCCCATCTCTACTAAAAATACAAAAATTAGCTGGGTGCAGTGGCGGGCACCTATAATCCCAGCTACTCAGGAGGCTGAGGCAGGAGAATGACTTGAACTCAGGAGGCAGAGGCTGCAGTGAGCTGAGATCGCACCACTGCACTTCAGCCTGGGTGACAGAGTGAGACTCTGTCTCAAAAAATAAAAGATAAAACAGCCAACCGCAATCCAACCATTATAGCCGAGAGAACAAGCAGTGGTATGATGATGATAGAGCAGCTAACTTACTGGGCACTCCACTGTGCTGACTGCTTTCTATACATTCCCTCCTTCCATACAGTAATGGGATATGGCAGGAGCCACTGTTGTTATTGTCCAGAAGAACCTAATATTCAGAATTTAATTTAATTTTTTTTTTTTAAATAGACAGTCTTGCTATATTGCCTAGCCTGGTTTTGAACTCTTGGCCTCAGCTGACAGAATTTATTTATTTATTTAAGATGGGAGTTTCGCTCTTGTTTCCCAGGCTGGAGTGTAATGGTGCAGTCTTGGCCCACTGCAACCTCCACCTCCTGGGTTTAAGCAATCCTCCCACCTCAGATTCCCAAGTAGCTGTGATTACAGGGTGGCTGCCACCACGCCTGGCTAATTTTCGTATTTTTAGTAGAGATGGAGTTTCACCATGTTGGCCAGGATAGTCTCGAACTCCTGACCCTCAGGTGATCTGCCTGCCTTGGCCTCCCAAAGTGCTGGGATTACAGGCATGAGCCACCATGCCTGCCCAACAGAATTCTTTCTTTCTTTTTTTTTCTTTTTTGAGATAGAGTATCATTCTTGTTGCCCAGAATGGACAGTGGTGCAATCTCGGCTCACTGGAACCTCCACCTCCTGGGTTCAAGAGATTTTTTTGCCTCAGCCTTCTGAGTAGCTGCGACTACAGGTGTGTGCCACCATGCCTGGCTAATTTTTTTGCATTTTTAGTAGAGATGGGGTTTCACCATATTGGCCAGGATGGTCTCAATCTCCTGACCTCGTGATCCACCCACCTTGGCCTCCCAAAGTGCTGGGATTACAGGCGTGAGCCACCGCACGTGGCCAGAATTCTTCTATAACTTGCTTAGGGTTACATGGCTACTAACTGGCAGAGTTGGGATTAAAAAACGCAGGTCCGCATTTCAATTTCATCCTAGGAACCAGCTTTTTAAAAGCTGGCTCTATTCCCTTCTGAAAGGCTTTTTTTTTTTTTTTTTTTTTGAGAGGGAGTCTCACTCTGCTGCCCAGGCTGGAGTGCAGTGGCACAATCTCAGCTCACTGCAACCTCCACCTTCCAGGTTCAAGCGATTCTCCTGCCTCAGCCTTCCGAGTAGCTGGGAATACAGGTGCCTGCCACCATGCCCGGCTAATTTTTGTATTTTACTAGAGACAGGGTTTCACCATGGTGGTTAGGCTGGTCTTATACTCCTGACCTCAAGTGATTTGCCCACTTTGGCCTCCCAAAGTGTTGGGATTACAGGTGTGAGCCACCATGCCCAGCCACTGAAAGGCTTTTTTCATCTTGAGGAAATTATAGCCTTTTTAGGTTGCTGAAACCATCCAAGAAAGATTGGGTAAGACAGACTCACCTTAATCTTTTCATACTTAAGAACAGAGGGATGATTCTCCAGATCCTGGTAAATGTGGGGAGTCAAAAGGCGGGCAATTTCAGGGCGCATGCGGTGCTGAAACAACACATGTATGTCATTAGAAAATCTAATAGCACCTGCTTTGAGAATGAATGTGGGAGGTGAAAGCAAGAGGAATTACAAGAGGACATATGGACAATTTCTGTAAACATGAGGTTGCTGTTAGAAAACTTAGGGAAGGCCAGTCATGATGGTTCATATCTCTAATCCCATCACTTTCGGAGGCCAAGACGGGAGAATCACTTGAGCTCAGGAGTTCGAGATCAGCCTGACAATATAGTGAGACCTTGTCTCTATTTTTCTTTCTCTTTTTTTTTTTGAGACGTATCGCCAAGGCTGGAGTGCAGTGGTGCCATCTCAGCTCACTGCAGCCTCTGCCTCCCAGGTTCAAGCGATTTTCCTGCCCCAGCCTCCCAAGTATCTAGGGCCACAGGCACGAGGCACCACAAGTGGCTAATTTTTTGTATTTTCAGTAGAGATGGCGTTTTGCCATGTTGGCCAGGCTGGTCTCTAACTCTTGACCTCAGGTAATCCGCCTGCCTTGGCCTCCCAAAGTGCTGGGATTACAGGTTTGAACCACTGCACCCGGCCTCTACTTTTCTTAAAAAAAAAAAAAAAAAGGAAAGAAAATCT
>PVKV010012251.1:9347-26266 GCA_004027835.1 Alouatta palliata | reverse complement strand
TTATTTGAAAAAAGCAACTGTCCAGTCTGGAGTGCAATGGTGCAATCTCAGCTCACCACAACCTCCCCCTCCCAGGTTCAAGCAATTCTCCTGCCTCAGCCTCCTGAGTAGCTGGGATTACAGGCATGTGCCATGCCCGGCTAATTTTGTGTTTTTTTTTTTTTTTTTTGAGACAGAGTCTCACTCTGTCACCAGGCGCCAGGCTGGAGTGCAGTGGCGCGACCTCGGCTCACTGCAACCTCCGCCGCCCGGGTTCAAGCAATTCTCCTGCCTCAGCCTCCCGAGTAGCTGGGACTACAGGCACGCGCCACCACGCCCAGCTAATTTTTTTTTGTATTTTTAGTAGAGACGGGGTTTCACCATGTTGACCAGGATGGTCTCGATCTCTTGACCTCGTAATCCGCCCACCTCGGCCTCCCAAAGTGCTGGGATTACAGGCGTGAGCCACCGCGCCCGGCCTAATTTTGTGTTTTTTAGTAGAGACGGGGTTTCTCCATGTTGATCAGGTTGGTCTCAAACTCCCAACCTCAGGTGATCTGCCCACCTCAGCCTGCCAAAGTGTTGGGATTACAGGTGTTAGCCACCACGCCTGGCTTCTTGTGGTGTTTTAAAACAGAAAATGTAAGGTTGACAGAGTAATTTCAGTACTATATTATTTTTATTTTTATGAGACCTCTTTTGCTGGCAATTGGCAGCTTTCCAGGAGCTTTCTCCTGTGCATTTGGTAATGACAGAGGCCCAGCTTCTCACCTGGTAATTCAGACGGACAAAGGGAATGTTTACTTTCACTAGCCGTTCAAAAAGGGACACCTCAAGGTTGAAGTTCTTGGCCAGATCATACACGTTGGCACTGGGGCGCAGCTGAGAAGAGAAACATGGTTGAGGATTCTCTATTGATAAAGTCTTTTAACCATCCATACTTCCGTCCATCCAATCAATCATCAACTGTTTTTCAAGTGCTTCCTGTGTGCCATGCACTATTCTATGTACTCACAGTTTAAGGATTAATAATGACAAGGGTTAAGGATTAGTAGAACTAAAGGTGATATGACAGAGTGCCCCATGGTGGTTTTTTTCTAGCTAGGCCTCTGACCAGTGACATCTGAGTACACACTAGCATGGAGGAGGTTGCCAGTTCTTTAGTCAATCAAAAAGCAAGCCATAAGGGGGAGTGGAAAGGACAGAGTCGGACACCATGAGCAAATGGGATGAAGTCAGAGAAATAAGCAGAAACCTGATCACATAAACCTTTGTAGGCCACTTTAAGGAGCTTGATTTTTTTTTTTTCTTTGTATTTTAGTTTGGGAAGAAGCTTGATTTTTATGTAAGTGCAATAGGAAACCACTGGAGGGTTTTCAGCTGGAATGTGATATTATCTACTTTTTTTTTTTGAGATTCACTTTGGCTTCTTTATGTAGAGTGCATTACAGGGTAGCAAAAATGGAAGCAGGGAGACCGAGGAACATGCTGTTGTAATACAGTCCACTTCGAGAGGCCATGGTGGACTAGGTAAAGAGCAGAGGAAATGGATGAAACAGATGATGTTGCCTCTAAAATATATCACAAATCTAATAGCACCTGCTCTTAGATTGAATGTGGGAGGCAAAGGCAAGAGAACCACAAAAAGCTACAAGCTTGAGGACTGCTGAAGCAGCGGCCAGGGTCCTCCTTTATGATCCTAACCCCACAGAGAGCCAACTCATCTTATGGGCAGGGGGGGACTCCTGTTTTACCTGCTGGTGGTCCCCAATCAGAATGAGGTGCTGGCAAGCTTTGCTCAATGTGGCAATGGTATGAGCCTCAAGGACTTCAGCAGCTTCTTCCACTATGACAATCCTCGGCTCTACCTTCTGTAGGATCTGGCGGTATTTGGCAGCACCTCAAGTGAGAAAAGAAGAGTAAGACTCCTCTGAGCTGAGGCAAAGCACCCACAGGGATTCCTATGGGAATCCGCTTTTGTATCTTCCCTGAACCTGGATCAGTGACAGCTAGCCCTTATAGTGTTCTGGGTGGTCATTAAAGCTGTGTTGGTCATTGTTGGAGTTTCAAACTCAGCAGGAGAAAGTAAGTGAATTTCACCAAGAGTTCTCAAAATACAGGTGCTTTCAGTAGCTTTTCATGGTATTTTCCTCTAACCTTCTAAAGAAGCTTCTCTTTACCTGTCCTTAGATAATCTGGCACAAGAAGTAAATTTAGATGCAACAGGTAAATTCCTCCACACTTTCTTACCTGTGGTTGTCATTCCTACAACCTGGGCATCTTTAAGAATGTGCAGGTCTTCCTGGAGTCTCAGCTCGGCCATTCTTTCTGCTGATGTGCGGTACTGGCGTTCATAGCTGAGGATCTTCCGGCGGGTGTCGGCCTGGTACAACTGTAGCCATAGCCTGGAGAATGGGAAGAACCAAGGAAAGAAAGCCACAATATCTTTGAGAAGGTGGAAGAACCCCCTTCAGTGTGCCCAGTGTATGAAGTGAACCTTGGACCCTTGAGGAACACAGTGACAAACAGAGAGATATACAGAGAGACAAAGAGATCCAGATATACAGGGACCCAAGAATCCAAAATGTCCAAGAAAAAGATGTGCAGAATGGCCAGGAGCTAAGGAAAAGGGTGAGATAAAGAAGAAAGGTTAACTACGGGAAGAGAATAAAGAGACATCAAAAACTTCGGGAAGAATTTCTCATAAATTCTCGCTGAACCATCCCTGCCTAATTTTCCTCCTCTCCTCTAATTCTCCATAGAGTGTTTGTTTTACTTGCAAAACTGATGATGTCACTAATTGCCATAAAACTTTCCAATGGCTCTATTATTCTTTTCAAAAAATTTTTCTGTAGAAATGAGGTCTCACTATGTTGCCCAGGCTGGTCTTGAACCCTGGGCCTCAGGTGATCTGCTAGCCTCAGCTTCCCAAAGTGCTGGGATTAAAGTGCTGTGCCTGTTGCCTCTCTGTTCTTTCCTTTCTGACTTTTTATGCCTGTTTGTAACTTTTTAATTTGTGGAATTATGTGATTAATTTGTTACCCTGGATAGACTCTAAGCTACATGAAGGTAGAGCTAATGTCTATTTTATCCCATGGCTGTATCCCTATCACCCAGCTCAGTGGTGGTGCTCAATCAATAATTAGTTAACATCACTGAAGGTCTTGGAAGTGGACAATGTTCCAGGAACAGAAAAAACTCCCTTGCGAAATTACATGGGTTGGCTGGGTGTGGAACACAGTACCTATAAAGCTGCCAGCGAGAACTGAAGTCCAGCTGCCAAACATCCTTGATCTCACCGGCCTCAGCCTCAGTCATAGTGTTCAGTTTGCGAAGCTCATCCTTCACCCTCTTTTTCATTTTCTTTTTCTGGTTGCGCTGGGTCTGCAGACATCAATACCATCAATACCATCAATACCAATACTGCCTGAGCAGAGGCAGGCTTGGTTTTAAGCCCAAGGTAGGGGCCCTAGCACATAAGAAAAAGGACTGCCATCCCTGATTAATGTCAAGTGTCTTATATTCTCCCCACAGCTCTTCCACTATAGTGGTAAACAAGGACTCTGGAGCCTGTTTGCCTGGCTTCAAAGCCCTACTCTACCTCTTACTAGGTTGTGGGACCTAAGGCAAGTTACCTAACCTCTGTGTCCCTCAGTATCACCTTCTAAATAGTATCTTTTTATATAATTGTTGGCTTGTCAGGAGTAAATACATGGAAAACATTTACACTAGTGCTAGCACTAGTTATCATTAAACATCTTTGACCATAGCCTGTTTCTCGTTCCTAAAATGTATGCCATGAACGTCACGGGGGTAGATTTTCTTGCTGAATGCTCTACAACCAGTGCCTACCAACTGCTGCTTCAAACAGTACTTGGCACAGGGCCTGCTAAAACGGTCCTAATGCCATCATATCAACACAGTACCTTTAATAAGTGGATGGAAAGCACTATTTATGAGAAAGCATTCTCTTCTGGCTGTCACTGAGCCTGAGGCTATGAGCCTTTAGAAGAACTGGCAAGTCAGACAGATGTCACTACATAAAGGTCTGCCCCCCTGCTACAAAACCAAACAAATTAACCTTTCCTGATGCCCCCTGGGAGACACTCAATCCATGCTTCTAAGAATTGAGATCATGACTCCACTCACCACATATAGTGATGCTGAACTGAACTAGGAGATCAGGTGCAAAGCCAGCACTCAGGTGAAAACTGCATCCAAAGCTGCCCTTGAAAGTTCTTAAATCATTCATAAGGTTTACAAATTCTTACTTTGAGTCTCTAATCCTCGATCATCACAGTAATGCATGGTAAATACCGAGGACCACTAGGCTCTACCAGAAGGAGCAGAGGGAAGGCTACATGAAGACACCTGGGAATTCATACAATTCTGGCTTTAAGAGAAGTTATCAAATTCCAAGGTGAGTGAAGGAGGAATATTCCAACCAGCCTGGAGGTCTTGATTCATTGCTTACTTTAATCCTCTAAAATCTTGGTGCATGTTCACAAACTCATTTGAAATAAAGAAGGTAACACTCCTGAAGGTATTAAGTGCTGAGACTGTTTGACCTGACTCTTATGTGCTACATTCTTCCCAGAGTTCTACAGAAGCACTTGGCTACCTGGTTCCTTTCTAAGTTGGCATTTCTTGCCAGAGGCCCTCTGAAGAACTGTAATATTTATATCCTCGGGAATTACACCCATCTCATACCAGGTGTAGGCTATAATATGGGTACTTAGCTAACTGTAATGATGAAATGAATATACTGTATTAGAAGTGGGGGAAAAAAGTGGTCAGAACACTCTCAGGCCTGTTTCAACCCAAGGAAGTGAGTTTACCTGCCACTCTCCTATTGCTTGCTCCTGTCCAGCTGCTGTCCCAGGGCCACAGTGGTCTAGCCTCATGGCCAGAAGCATTTTAGCCAGCTCCTGGTCTGCTCCATTCTCTTCCTTCTTCCGCCGCCGAGGCCTCACGACCTCTTCCTCCTCTATTACCCGGTCTGCTTGAATCAGGTCAGCTTCCTCTGCGATCTCGATCAGTGAACTCTCCTCCTCCCCTTCTTCCTCCTCCTCCCCTTCTGCCTGGGCTGAGAGAGAGAAACAGGCAGGACAGAGATGGAAACTCTTGAAGCTAAGGGACAGAAGACGGCACCTACAAGAGCTCAGATGCATGAAGACATTATCAAGGGTTTACGTGAGTATTTTTGAGAACAAAAACTAGAAGGAACAAGAAGAGAGTTAGGAAAGACTTAGGTCTCCTTATATACTTCTTGTTTTACATTTTTAAAAATCATATGAATGTATGCCTTTTAAAGAAAGGTTTTGGCTGGGCGCAGTGGCTCACGCCTGTAATCCCAGCACTCTGGGAGGCCAAGGCGAGCAGATCACCTGACGTCAGGAGTTTGAGACCAGGCTGGCCAACACGGTGAAATCATGTCTCTACTAAAAATATAAAAATTAGCCAAATGTGGTGGCGCACCCTGTAGTCCCAGCTACTCAGGAGACTCAGGCAGAAGAATCACTTGACCTAGGAAGGCGGAGGTTGCAGTGAGCCGGGATCTCACCATTGCACTCCAGCCAGGGCAACAGAGCACGACTCCATCTCAAAAATAAACAAAACAAAAATAGATAAAATAAGAAAGAAAGAAAGGTTTTACTTATAACAAATACATATACAATGGAGGGCATACAATGTAAATATGTACTATAAAGGATAATAAAAATATATCAAATGAATATACAGGTACCTTCCACCCAATTTAAGAAAACTGCCAAATATTTTAAAGACCTCTGTGAGTCTTCTTAACCTGAATTTTATATTACTCACTTCCTTTTTAAATGAACACAATGTTACCACATTTATACTGTATCTCTCTCTCTAAGTAACACATGGTCTAGTATTTATTTGTCTATAACTTGCCTTTTTTTTTTTTTGAGATCACATCTTGCTTTGTCACTCAGGCTATAGTGCAGAGTTGCAATCATGGCTCACTGCAGCCTCAACCTCCTGAGCTCAAGCCAACCTCTCGCCTCAGCCTCCTAAGTAGCTGGGACTACAGGCATGCACCACCACACCCAGCTAATTTTTTTTTTTTTTTTTTGTAAAGACAGGGTCTCATTATGTTGCCCAGGTTGGTCTCCAACTTCTGGGCTCAAATGATCCTCCTGCCTTGCATTTTCAAAGTGCTGGGATTACAGGCATAGACCACCATGCCTGGCCAATTTGCCTTTTCATTCAGCATGTTTTTGAGATTCATATATGTTACTGTATATGCTATGATTCATTCCTTTTCACTGTTATACAGTATTTCATTATCTGAATTGACTTAATTGATCTATCCATTGAAGAAACGCTGATAGACATTTGAGTTCTGATTTTCTGCTATGATAAAGTGGTTATGTAAACTTAAATATCCCCAGCATCAGTGCATCAGTTTCCATTGCTTCACATTCTCATCAACATGGGGTTACATCAAACTTTAACTGTTGCCAATCTGGTGCATATGTAATAGTATCTCATTATGGTTTAAATTCCTCTAGTTTTTTAAATTTTTATTTATTTATTTATTTTTTTACAGATGGGGTTTCACTGTATTGGTCAGGCTGGTCTCGAACTTCTGACCTCAGGTGATCTGCCCACCTCAGCCTCCCAAAGTGCTGGGATTACAGGCATGAGCCACCACGCCCAGCTAAATTCCTCTAGTTTTTAACAAGCATGTTTCACGTATCTATTGAATAGTAAGATTTCCTATTTTGTGATGTGCCTGTTAAAAATCTTTTATCTCTTTTCCTTATATTAAGCTATTTGTCTTTCTCTGATTGACTCACAGGTCTTTATTTATTCTGGGAATTATTTTTAAACTTCACCGTTCTGGTCTTTACCATATTCTATCTAAGGTGTGATTCTAGGAAGACATGCACTTCTTACCTGTATTGTCAGGTCCTGCTGGAGAAACACTTTGGGTGAAAGAACCGACACCAAGACCTAGCCACTCCAGCATCATGGAATGCTTCCAGTGCTGGAAGCAAATCCATTCACTATCCTAAGGAAAAAAGAATGATCATTTGTGAGGATTCTATGACAACCAATGTGAAGGCAGGGTCTCTTCAAAGAATCAAGGGCAGGTTGGGGCATGGTAGCTCACACATGTAATCTCAGCAATTTGGAAGGCAGAGGCAGGAGGACTGCCTGAGCTCAGAAATTCAAGACCAGCCTGAGCAACACGGTAAGATACCATGTCTTAAAAAAAAAAAAAAAAAAAAAAAAAAAAAACTGGGTACAGTGGCTCACACCTATAATCCTAGCACACTGGGAGGCCGAGGCAGGCAGATCATCTCAGGTAAGGAGTTCGAGACCAGCCTGGCCAACATGGGAAAACCCCATCTCTATTAAAAATACAAAAATTAGGCTGGGCGTGGTGGCTAACGCCTGTAATACCAGCACTTTGGGAGGCTGTGGCCGGTGGATCACCTGAGGTCAGGGGATCAAGACTAGCCTGACCAACATGGAGGAAACCAGGAAACCCCATCTCTACTAAAAATACAAAATTAGCTGGGCGTTATTGCAATCTCCTGTAATCCCAGCTATTCGGGAGGCTGAGGCAGGAGAATTGCTTGAACCCAGGAGGCGGAGGTTGTGGTAAGATGCGATTGCGCCATTGCACTCCAGCCTGGACAACAAGAGCAAAACTCAGTCTCAAAAAAAATAAAAAGCAAAAAACAAAAATTAACTGGGCATAGTGGTGCATGCCTGTAGTCCCAGCTACTTGGGATGTTGAGGCAGGAGAATTGCTTGAACCTGAAAGGCAGAGGTTGCAGCAAGTGGAGACTGTGCTACTGCACTCCGGCCTATGTGACAAAGCAAGATTCTGTCCCAAAAAAAAAGGCTGGGAGAGGCGGCTCATGCCTGTAATCCCAGCACTTTGGGAGGCCGAGGCGGGTGGATCACTTGAGGTCAGGAGTTCAAAACCAGCCTGTCCAACATGGCAAAACCCTGTCTCTACTTAAAATACAAAATTAGCCGGGCATGGTGGTGCATGCCTGTAATCCCAGCTACTCGGGAGGCTGAGGCAAGAGAATTGCTTGAACCTGGGAGGTGGAGGTTGTAGTGAACCATGATCGTGCCACTGCATTCCAGTCTGGGCAACAAAAGCAAAACTCCATCTCAAAAAAAAAAAAAAAAAAATTAGCTGGGTATGGTGGCATGTGCCTATAATCCCAGCTACTCAGGAGGCTGAGGTGGGAGGACTGCTTGAGCCCAGGAGGCCGAGACTGCAGTAATCTATGATTATGCCACTGCCCTCCAGCCTGGGCTCAAGACTCTATCTCAAAAGAAAAAAGAATCAAAAAGTAATTCCCCTAAAGTTTATAGGCTGTACTATTCACAATAGCAAAGACATCTAATCAACCTAAATGCCCATCAATGAGGGACTGGATAAAGAAAACGTGGTACATATACACCATAGAATATTATGCAGGCATAAAAAAGAACAAGATCTCATGTCCTTTTTAAGGACATGAATGGAGTTTGAGGCCATTATCTTTAGCAAACTAACGCAGGAACAGAAAACCAAATACTGCATGTTCTCACTTATAAGTGGGAGGTTTTTTTTTTTTTTTTTTTTTTTTGAGACGGAGTTTCACTCTTGTTGCCCAGGCTGGAGTGCAATGGTGCCATCTTGGCTCATTGCAACCTCTGCTTCCCAGTTTCA
Organism: Alouatta palliata; assembly: GCA_004027835.1. Taxonomy (NCBI): domain Eukaryota; kingdom Metazoa; phylum Chordata; class Mammalia; order Primates; family Atelidae; genus Alouatta; species Alouatta palliata. The sequence goes on along the minus strand of PVKV010012251.1, from coordinate 17,577 downwards.
AGTGATTCTCCTGCCTCAGCCTCCCCACTAGCTGGGATTACAGGCGCGTGCCACCACACCCAGCTAATTTTGTACTTTTAGTAGAGACGGGGTTTCTCCATGTTGGTCAGGCTAGTATCAAACTCCCGACCTCGGGTGATCTGCCTGCCTTGGCCATAAGTGGGAGTTAAATGATGAGAACACATGGTTACACAGAGGGGATCAACACACACTGGAGCCTATCAAAGGGTGGAATGTGGGAGGAGGGAGAGCATCAGGAAAAATAACTAATGAGTACTAGGCTTAATATCTAGGTGATGTAAATCTCCATGACACAAGTTTATCTACGTAACAAACCTGCACATGTACACCTGAAATCAAAATAAAAGTTAAAAAATAAAATAAAAAAGAAACACAGTGTTTAAAAAAAACTTCATAGGCCACAAACTGGCATCCCCCTGGGCAACTGGAACATTTAACACGACTTGCATAGAATTTTAAAAATTAAAGGGCTGGGCTGGGCACAGTGGCTCACGCCTGTAATCCCAGCACTTTGGGAGGCTGAGGCAGGCAGATCACAAGGTCAGGAGTTCGAGACCAGCTGACTAACATGGTGAAACCCCGTCTCTACCAAAAATACAAAAAAAAAAAAAAAAAAAATCAGCCTCCTGAGTAGCTGGATGTGGTGGCAGGTGCCTGTAATCCCAGCTACTCAGGAGGCTGAGGCAGGAGAATCGTTTGAACCCGGGAGGCGGAGATAACAGTGGGCAGAGATCACACCACTGCACTCCAGCCTTGCCGACAGAGCAAGAATCTGTCTCAAAACAAAACAAAACACAAAAAACAAAGGGTCGGGTGTGGTGGCTCAAGTCTGTAATCCTAGCACTTTGAGAAGCCAAGGTGGGTGGATCACCGAGGTCAGGAGTTTGAGACTAGCCTGGCCAACATGGTAAAACCTTGTTTCTACAAAAAGTAGCCGGGCATGACAGCAGGTGCCTGTAATCCCAGCTACTCAGGAGACCGAGGTGGCAGAATTGCTTGAACCTGGGAGGTGAAGGTTGTAGTGAGCTACTCCAGCCTGGGGCGACAGAGCAAGACTCCATTTAAAAAAAAAAAAAATTTTTTTTTTAAATCACATTTTCCAGCATATTTTGAGAAAATCAGGAACTATGGCAATAATGACCCTTTATTACTGAATGGCAACAAATGGCTGGAGCTAGATTGCTACCACACCTTTTCTAGGTTGCCACAGTCCTCTCTGCTTCTTAGTATTTCAAATGTATGGACTTATCTTGTGGGTTGTTTTTGTTGGAAAAAGAAAATTTTCAAATGTAGATTGCTTCACTTATTTTTCAGACCTAAATGACCTCTGTAAGTTTTTGGATTTGTAATCCTGTAAATTAGCAACCTAATGATAACAGAGCTACCATTTCATTAGGATCCTGACAAGCCACTTTACAGAGACTGTCTCAGTTCTTTCTTTCTTTCTTTTGAGACAGAGTTTCACTCTTGTTGCCCAGGCTGGAATGCAATGGCCTGATCTCAGCTCACCACAATGTCTGCCTCCTGAGTTTAAGTCATTCTCCTGCCTCCTGAGTAGCTAGGATTACAGGGATGCACCACCATGCTTGGCTAATTTTGTATTTTTAGTAGAGACAGGGTTTCACCATGTTGGTCAGACTGGTCTCAAACTCCTGACCTCAGATGATCTGCCTGACTTGGCCTCCTAAAGTGCTGGGATTACAGGCGTGAGCAACAGTGCCCGGCCTTCTTTTTTTTTTTCTGAGATGGAATCTTGCTCTGTCGCCAGGCTAGAGTGTAGCAGCACGATCTCAGTCTCCTGAGAAGCTGGGATTACAGGCACCTGCCATCACACCTGGCTAATTTTTGTATTTTTAATAGAGATGGGATTTCAGCATGTTGGTCAGGTTGGTTTCCAACTGCTGACATCAGGTGATCTGCCCCCCTTGGCCTCCCAAAGTGCTGGCGTTACAGGTGTGAACCACCGTGCCCGGCCCCTATCTCAGTTATTTCTTACAATATCTTGTGAAGGCAGGCATTATTATTACCCATGTCTGATTGCTGAAGATCACACTAGCCCGTCACACAGTCTACATGACTATATCTGTCAACTCCCAAGTTCTCTATCTGTGCTGGTTTGCCTCTGGTTAAGATTTTGTTCATTTCATTTAAGGAACACTTATTAAATTAATAAGTTTACAAATATTACCTTGCTCAACCAAACAACAATCCTATAAGAACAAAGATCTGTAAGAAATTGCTTTTTCTGCAAATCAAAATTACACACACTGGCTTTTTTTTTTTTTGAGACAGAGTCTTGTTTTGTCGCCAGGTGCCAGGCTGGAGTGCAGTGGCACGATCTCGGCTCACTGCAACCTCCGCCTCACGGGTTCAAGCAATTCTCCTGCCTCAGCCTCCCGAGTAGCCGGGACCACAGGCGTACACCACCATGCCCAGCTAATTTTTGTATTTTTTAGTAGAGACAGGGTTTCACCATGGTCTCGATCTCTTGACCTCGTGATCTGCCTGCCTCGGCCTCCCAAAGTGCTGCGATTACAGGCGTGAGCCACCGTGCCTGGCCAGATACTGGCAATTTCATATGGTTCAACTTCATGCTTATTATTATCCCCATTTTATAAAAGAAGAAACAGCCACAGAAAATTAAGTGACTTCTCCAGAGCCAAGCCCAGATTAAAATCCAGCAGGCTAGTTCCAGAGTTTTGTTCCTGACCAGTATACTCAGCTGCCTCTCATCACAAAAGGGAACTCTGCACACCGTGGCAGCATCAGATTATCAAATAGCTAAAGTTTTGAACTGATGCTTGTCCTGGAGGCTTCCTCAAAGTACTGAGGCCAGAGACATATTTGCGTTCCCCAAGACGAGCCCTACCTGCACTGGACCATTCATGAGACTTTTCCAGTGCTGGGGTAAAATGTACTTCTCCAGGTACTGTTCCCGTAGGACACCATGCATGGTGCACTCCAGGGTCTTGGCTCCCTCATGAAGCTCTTGCTCCGACTCCTTCATCTGTGTCATGATCTGCCAAGAACAGAGGGAAAGAAATGATGAGGAAATATCATCATTGCCCAAACTCAGTAGTTGCCTTGAGGGAAAACAAAGCTAAGACAGGAATAAGGAGGGAGAATAAATAAATAGACTAGTCAACAAACCAATATCCCAAGGCACACTATTGTGGTCTTGAAACCAAAGAATTAGTATTGGCCAGATGTGGTGATTCATGCCTGTAATCCCAGCACTTCGGGAGGCCGAGGCAGGCAGATCACTTGAGGTCAGGAATTCAAGATCAGCCTGGCCAACATGGCAAAACTCCTATCTGTATTAAAAATATAAAAATTAGGAAGGCAGCAAATCACACTGCCATGTGTGTACCTATGCAATAATCTTGCATGTTCTTCACATGTACCCCCAAACCTAAAATGCAAAAAAAAAAAAAAAAAAAAAAAAAAATTTATATATATATATATATATATATATATATATATAAATTAAAAATTAGCCAGGTGTGGTGGTGAGTGCCTGTAATCCCATCTACTTGGGAGGCTCAGGCACAAGAATTGCTTGAACCCAGGAGGCAGAGGTTTCAGTGAGCTGAGATGGTGCCATTGGACTTCTGCCTAGATGACAGAGTGAGACTCTGTCTCAAAGAAAAAAAAAAAAGAATTAGTATCCAAAATGTCTAAAAGACTCCTACCAATCAGCAAGAAAACAAGTAATGCAGGTTGAGTATCCCTTATCCAAAATGTTTGAGACTAGAAGTGTTTCAGATTTTGAAATATGTGCATTTATACTTACTGGTTGAACATCCCAAATCTGAAAATCCAAAATATGAAACAATGTTGGGCAGGGCGCAGTGGCTCACACCTGTAACCCCAGCATTCTGGGAGGCCAAGTGGGGGTGGATCACCTGATGTCAGCAGTTGGAGACCAACCTGGCCAACATGGTGAAATCCCACCTCTACTAAAAATACAAAAACTAGCCAGGTGTGATGGCAGGTGCCTGCAATCCTAGCTACTCAGGAGAATCGCTTGAACCCAGAGGTGGAGGTTGCAGTCAGCCAAGACTACGCCACTGCACTCCAGCCTGGGTGATGAAGCGAGACTCTTTTTTTTTTTTTTTAAAAGAACAAGAAATAATGTTGGCACTCAGAAAGTTTTGGATTTTGGATGCTCAACTTATACAACAGAAAAACAAACAGGCCTACAGCACTGTGGCAGAGACTTCAAGCCTTACAATATTTGTTCTCTCTCTTTTCCTTAGTAATAAAAACTCAGATTTTTGATTGGGCACATTGCTGCGCAGCTAAAAGATGACACTTCCCTGGTCAGTTTGCTCTATCTTGAGGTGCTATGGATGGTATGGGGGAAGGAGCCTTAAGGCAGGGTGGGGAGGGGCAGTGTGTCCTTGTCTTTTCTCCGTCTTGGATTGTGAAGGCAAAGGTCATACCAAGGGATTAGCAGAATAGAATGCTGAAAGAAACCTGGACCCTCGAGAGCTTTGAGGAGCCTCCACACCTACCCTGGGCTGCCTACCCAGAAAGCCACTCCTATCTTGTTTAGGTCCCTCTAGAACTACCTCAGATATTTCAGAGCTGGGACTTACACTCATGTAGGCCCTTCGGAGGTGCATGGGGAGGTTTCGGCGGAATTCCCGCTTGTTTCTCAGCTCCCTTAGGGTGAATTGCTTCAGGATTTCACTGTTGCTCCTTCCACCCACCCGTACAATGCTGGTCTTCTGACACCTGTAGATGCCTGTGGAGCAAAGTGGAGCATGGCAGGGTTGAGAGGAGCTATGCTAGGTTCTCTCAGGTGAGAGCTGTGTGTATTTGGGATCAAGTCAGGTCCCTTAGGGAACCAACCTGTGCTTACAGGAAATTTACCCCATTAATGAGTGAGAAGGTCCCAGAGAAGATGTGACCTGCAGAGCAGTAAAGCGTAGTACTTAAGAGTACAGGTTCTGGAATCAGACAACTGGGGATCCAACTCTTGGCTCTACCAGTTATTGCTGGGTAACCTGGGGCAAGTTACTTAGTTTCTCTGTCTGTAATTTAAAGTTGGCAATATCTCCCATGCAGGGTTACAATCTGGATAAATGAAAGAGCATCTTTAAAGCTCCCAGCTAGGGCCTAGCACAAAGCAAGCACCCAGGAAATGTTATATATTATTCACTCTGCAGGTTTACTGATTGCTCATATGTTCTAGGCATGTGCCAGGTTCTGAAGATACAGCAGTAGAAACACAGGCCCAGTTTCTGATTTGTTATCATGTCTTTGTCTCTGGCAGAGAAGACACTCATTAAATAATTAATACAACAGCAATAAATGTAATGAGTACTGGTAGCAGGGGACCTTACCTGGTCTGCGTGGCGTAGGGATCTATTCTAAAGAATCTAATATTTAATCTCCGACTCTAAGAATAAAGATTTATCTAGGTGAAAGCAGGGTATAGAAAAATGAAAAAGAAAAAGCTTGTATGCTAGTATTTATTTATTCATTAATGTTATTTAGTATTTTTTTGAGCGCCTATTATGTGCCAGGATATGTGAATACAGCAAGAAAAGGACCAATCTTCGTCTAGGGCAGAGATACATAAAACATATTATAAAAAAGTAAAAAATGCAAAAGAGACTCCACTTTGTTTGGGGCAATAGAGAATGTCCACCTGAGAAGAGAGATTTAAAGCGGGACTAGAAGAATGAGTAGGAGCCAGCCAGGTTGAATGAGCTCAAGAAGGAGAGAGAAAAAACTATTACAAGCAGGAAGATGGAATGGGCCAATAGAGGACCCAGAGGTTTTCAAGGAATTGAAGATAACCAGTGTTGCTGGAGTTAGGGAGAACAAGGTAAGAAGTAGGAGATGTGATTCACAGTCCAGCTGGGATAGAGAGATCATAAATGGCCATGTAAGTGATGATAAAGACTGTCGACTTTGTTCAAAGAGCAATAGAAAGCTACTGAAGCTGCTGATGGTTCAATCATCAGCATCTCGATAGAGAATAAACTTGCCTATAAATATTACCTTCCAGAAACTGGTCCAAAGCATGATTAGTATAACACACAACCAAGATGGGGAACTTCTGGGAGCTAATTTGCCAAACGGACTCGTTGGTTAGGAGGGCCTGAACAATTTTTAGACCCACGTAGGTTTTGCCTAGAAAATAAGGAAAAAGGAATTTAAAAATTTAGACATTTTCTAAATAAAGCAATTACTTGGAACAAAATCTTATTTAAAAAAAATTAATATATTAAGATGGTTTAAAATCTAAGAAGCATAAATGGTATATTGTGAAAAGTCCCTCTTGCACTTCTGTCACCCAGTTATCTGGGTGGAAGCAACTAATGTTACTAATTTCTTGTGTAACTTTACAGATAGTGTTTCTATGCATATACAAATACAAATGTACATTCTTTTTCTAGCCTTCCTTTTTCTTAAATATGAATAGTAACAGCTATTTTCACCATTCTACATCTCGATTTTTTTCACCTAATGTATCGTTCTCCATCAATACATAGGAGAATCCCGACCCTGCCCTCTTGTTTTCTTTTTACAGCTGTAAGATATTTTTTAGACAGTTTTCTATTGATGATATATATGTCATTTCCAATCTTGTGGAAAATTCTTTAGAAATACCTTTTATATACATGGTAGATTTGCCTTTGTGACAGGAGTGGAAAACTTACAGAAATCAACATTGGAATAAGAGTTATGGGCTCAGTAGTAAATGGCTATTCATTAATTAGGCTACAAACTGTTAAATTTTTTTTTTTTTTTTTTTTTTTTTTTTTTTAAAAACAGAGTTTTGTTCTTGTTGCCCAGGCTGGAGTGCAGTGGTGAGATCTTGGCTCACTGCAACCTCCGCCTCCCAGGTTCAAGCGATTCTCCTGCCTCAGCCTCCAGTGTAGCTGGGATTACAGGCATGCGCCACCACACCCTGCTAATTCTGTATTTTTAGTAGAGACAAGGTTTCTCCATGTTGGTCAGGCTGGCATTAAACTCCTGATGTCAGGTGATCTGCCCATCTTGGCCTCCCAGTGTTGGGATTACAGGCATGAGCCACTATGCCTGGCCTAAATTCTTTTTTTTTTTTTTTTTTTTTTTTTTTGAGATGGAGTCTTGCTCTATCGCCAGGTTGGAGTGCAGTGACTTGATCTCGGCTCACTGCAACCTCTGCCTCCCGGGTTCAAGTGATTCTCCTGCCTCAACCTGCCAAGTAGTTGGGAATACAGGCACATGCCACCACACCTGTATAATTTTTGTATTTTTAGTAGAGATGGAGTTTCACCACGTTGGCCAGATGGTCTCCATCTCTTGACCTCATCCACCCACCTCTACCTTCCAAAGTGCTGGCATTACAGGCATGAGCCACCATGCCTGGCCTGCTAAATTCTTACATTGTTTCTTTCAGGCTGGTAAGGCAGACACTGTCCCCAAAAATCTCAAAGTTGAATGAGGGAGTAATATAAGATAATCAAAGATTTCAATATAGTGCGTTAAGTAACAATTTCTTCCTTCTTTTTTAAGGCCCTAAGTTGCCCAGGCTGTATGGCTGCAAGGGCTATGTGTACTGCAGTCTTGAACACCTGTCTTCAAGGGATCCTTCCACCTCAGTCTCCCAAGTACTTGGGACTACCGGTATTCTTCAAGACGCCCAGCTTTACATAAAGATTTTTTTTTTTTTAAATAATGAGTTGCCATTACTTTATCAGTGTTTTTTAGAGACTTCTTCCTGTTTGGGTTTTTTTTTTGTACATTTTTTTTTTTTTTGGGATAAATTTACTCTCCTTTTGGGAGAGTAATTTAGCAGTAGCTATTTTAACTGTTAATGTAAATTCCCACTTCTTTTTCTTTCTTTCTTTTTCTTTTTTGAGATGGAGTCTTATTCTGTTGCCCAGGTAGAGTGCAGTGGTGTGATCTTGGCTCACCGCAACCACCGCCTCCTGGGTTCAGGCAATTCTTCTGTCTCAGTCTCCCAAGTAGCTGAGGGTACAGGTGCATGCCACCATGCCTGGCTAATTTTTTTTTTTTTTTTTTTGAGACGGAGTTTCGCTCTTGTTACCCAGGCTGGAGTGCAATGGCGCGATCTCGGCTCACCGCAACCTCCACCTCCTGGGTTCAAGCAATTCTCCTGCCTCAGCCTCCCGAGTAGCTGGGACTACAGGCACGTGCCACCATGCCCAGCTAATTTTTGTATTTTTAGTAGAGACGGGGTTTC
>PVKV010012250.1:33493-66687 GCA_004027835.1 Alouatta palliata | reverse complement strand
GTTGGGGGGAAAAAGGGGAGGGACAGCAGGGGGTGGGGAGTTGGGGAGGGATAGCATGGGGAGAAATACCAGATATAGGTGATGGGGAGGAAGGCAGCAAATCACACTGCCATGTGTGTACCTATGTAACAATCTTGCATGTTCTTCACATGTACCCCCAAACCTAAAATGCAATAAAAAGTATATATAAAAAAAAAAACAAAAAAAAAAACAAACAAACCCATTCAAAAGTGGGTGAAGGATCTGAATAGACACTTTACAAAAGAAGACATACGTGATAGCAACAAACATATGAAAAAGTGCTCATCATCACTGGTCATTTGAGAAACGCAAATCAAAACTACATTGAGATACCATCTCACGCCAGTTAGAATGGCGATCATTAAAAAATCTCGAGACAGATGCTAGAGAGGATGTGGAGAAACAGGAACACTTTTACACTACTGGTGGGAGTGTAAAGTAGTTCAACCATTGTGGAAGACAGTGTGGCGATTCCTCAAAGACCTAGAAATAGAAATTCCATTTGACCCAGCAATCCAATTACTTGGTATATACCCAAAGGATTATAAATCGTTCTACTATAAGGACACATGCACACGAATGTTCATTGCAGCCAGTTTACAATAGCAAAGACCTGGAACCAACCCAAATGCCTATCGATGATAGACTGGACAGGGAAAATGTGGCACATATACACTATGGAATATTATGCAGCCATCAAAAACTATGAGTTTGTGTCCTTTGTAGGGACATGGATGAACCTGGAAATCATCATTCTCAGCAAACTGACACAAGAACAGAAAATCAAACACCACATGTTCTCACTCATAGGTGGATGTTGAACAGTGAGAACACATGGACACAGGGAGGGGAGCATCACATACTGGGGTCTGTCAGGGGGAAGTAGGGGAGAGACAGCGTGGGGTGGGGAGTTGGGGAGGGATAGCATGGGGAGAAATGCCAGATACAAGTGATGGGGAGGAAGGCAGCAAATCACACTGCCATGTGTGTACCTATGCAACAATCTTCGTGTTCTTCACATGTATCACAAAACCTAAAATAAAATTAAAAAAAAAAAAGAAAAAACATTACTGCCTAGAACTACCAGATGAATATCTTAGCAATGTTTCAAGTTGCACAGTAAATAAAACTGTGGAAAAGTCTGCAGATGGTATGAATACATTCAACCAATAATTGCTCCCAGCTTTCTATAACAGCTACTCACATATTTTTGCCTTTCCTACCTTTGCCAATTTATGTTTTCAGATTGATCCTACCTAAAAGAATAACATAGTGAACAAATAAAAGAACTGCTACCAAAAAAAACTTTCCAAAAGAAAATCCCAAAGAAAGCTTGTAAAATGCTTCTTATATAGAAGAGGATTTATCATTTTTCATTTGTTAATCATGTCTTTCTTCACTAAGGCAAAATACCAAAACATAAGACTTAACGTATAAAGGGGAATGAAATGGAAATACAAAAACACTTGGCAGCATTTAGTCATATCATGGTGTTTTTTTTTGTGTGTGTGGATAAGAAAAACTGCTCATTTAGACTGGGAAGCATGTGAAATGTGGAAGTAATGCAGGACTTAGGAGATTTGGTTTTGTATCCACAATACTACTGCATTATTCCTCAACTTTGCTCTCTGTATATGTGCCATAAATATGCAATTTATCAGAAAATGATATAAAATGGCTAACAAAAATATGGGGAAAATGTCATATTTTACTAATAAAGAAAACAGTGTTTTTCGTTTTTTTTTTTTTAAAGTAAAGTCTGGTCAATTCAAAAAACTGTTTTGTTCTTTCTCATTAAAAAAATTAATGCTGGGTGTCAATGAAAATTGGGATGAAAATCATTTCAACCTGTCTTGGAGCACAATTTAGCAACATATTTCTTAGTCCTATGACTCCATTAAAGAAATATTTCAAAATAGAGAAAAGCCTTCAGTAAAAACTACTCATTGTGATATTATTCAGGAAAGCTGAAGGTAAACTGAATGTCCAAAAGTAAGATACAGTTCAGTAAATTTACTAACAGTTTGAATTATGCTTATAAAGATGGGAACATGCTCATGTCATAATATTAACATGAAAAAGCCCACCCAGCATACACAGTTGTGTGCTTCCAACATTGTAAAAAAGGCTCTTAAAATCAGCGGGATACAATATATAGTAAGGAGTAGAATGGGTACATCCTTAATATATTTTTTAATTTTTCATAATTAGTACTATTTTAAAAATAAATATTTTGGAAATTGCTCCTGGTGTGGATATACTTTGCAAAGATATTCAAAGCTTTAAAAATTATTTTCTAAAACAATTTTCTAAAATATTTTAATAATGAAAACTATTTTACATAAACTCAAGGACAGCATATTATTTGTGCACACGCACACGCACACACACACACACACACACACACTTTTAAAATATTTTTTCTTTCTTTTTTGTTAAAAGACAAGTTCCCACTATGCCCACGCTGGTCTCAAACACCTGAGTTCAAGCGATCCTCCCACCTTGTCCTCTCAAAGTGCTAGGATTACAGGTGTGAGCCAGCATGCCTGGCCCTTTTCATATATTAACTTTATAAATTATAGAAAGGAAATAGATTATATAATACTGCCTCCATACCTTCAGGTTATCTGGCAGTTCTGATCGCCCAGCATACCCAGGGTTCATTGTTATAAAGACAGCACATGTGGGGTCAAGTTTTAGTTCAGTTCCTTCAAACATCAGTATGTCAGCATCTGCATTAATACCTGTAGGTAATCAGGAATGAAATGACTTAGTAATACCACTTACGAATGTGAGCTGTGCCATTCATTACCTCCCATATTTCTTTTACTTTCATATAATGCAAAGATAAACTAGTCCATTACCTCTTTGGATAGTAAGGATTTGTTGAGCAACCACAGAAAGTACTTCCAAATCAATTCTGTTAAACTCATCAAAGCAAGCCCAGGCTCCACAAGATAACAGTCCCTATGAGAAAAGAGTAATGAAAATTTTTGACCTTATCTGATTCAATGTTGCATTGAAATGTCGTATTTTCACCTGATCTCTTCAAGGATTTAATATCCCATCAAGGAAATTGCTTATTTGCCTTTATCTTTAAAGACAGCGGATTTTTCATTACCGATTCATTATTCTGTATAAATAAAAGAGTTTGATCAACTGGAAAATTTTCCAATTAACATTTTTCTCCTTTCTGTATTTTTTTTTTTTTAGCTTTTAGACATACAACTATAATTTCAAAGCCTTTCCTGCTTTCTATTTACAAGTTGATTTTATTTGCTTACACCATGTGAATTTCATAGCATAGGTTGTAATAACCACCTAAATAGCATGACTTCTGTTGTCAATGAGACTCCCTTTTGGTTTGAGCACCTTAATAGCCAACTACCATAGTTTAAGGATCTGGTTTGCAGTCCTAACCCACACCTACCTCACAGATATATGCCATTTGATCATAAGGAAAAACTGGAAAATCAAGCATGAGTAGCTTCATCCAAATTCAGATTTACTTTTAAAAACATCAAATGATTCAACAAATATGTACTGAACATACAGTTTATAGACTGTGGGTGTGCATGTGCGTACACATGTGCATGTGTTTCACTGAGTACATTGTATGTGCCAACCGTGACTCATAGCACTATGTATGTATCTTTTATGCAAGGACACTAAAGCTATACCGTATGAAATGTTAAATAATTACCACAAAGCCACACAGATTATAGTAGCTGAACTTGGATTTTTATACATTTCATTCTTCTGAACCATACTGGATTGTACACAAACTCTATGCACATCAAAGAATAGCCCATTTTCATTAGAGAAAACTCTATAAATGACTTTGACCTCTAATGCATAATGATAAATCACAGAGAATAGACTGCTTTGGAAGTCACATATTTAAGCAGTTATATAAATTTTAAATTATTGATAATAAAAATCATGTCTAATTTTCTATCCCCATTATTCAGCACAGTCCTAACACAAAGAAGCTATTTACATAATCAATAAATACTTGCCAATAAGCAAATTTAATATTAAGGTTATGACTCTAAATAAAAGAATTAAGAAAGTCATTACACAGATTCAAAAACTGAGCAATATGTACCAGACATTTCCTTAGACATTTAAGAACATAATGGCTGTTCAAATGGCATGCAGAATTCTTTAGTTTTGTTATTTTTTATTTATATATTTTTATTGGTACAAATTTATGGAGTATGTGTGCAAGTTTGTTAATACATTGATTGCATAGTGACTAGGTCACTGTGCAATTTGGTATCCATCACCTGAATAACATACATTGGTATCACACCATTTTGGTATCCATACCATTTTGTGGTATCCATCAGCTGAATAACATACATTGGTATCACACCATTTTGGTATCCATACCATTTTGTGGTATCCATCAGCTGAATAACATACATTGCACCCATTAAGTAATCTCTCATCACACCCTTCTCCCACCTTCTCACCCTTCTGTTTCTATCATTCCACTCTCTACAGCCATGTGTACAGATTTCTTAGCACTCACTTATGAGTGAGAACATGTGGTATTTGACTTTCTGTGCCTGGCTTGTTTCATTTAAGATAACGACTTCCAGTTCCACTCATGTTGCTGCAAAAAACATGATTTCATTCTTTTTTATGGCTGCATAGTATTTCATTGTATAGATATACCCCATTTTCTTTATCCATTTCTCCACTGATGGACTCTCAGGTTGATTCCATATCTTTGCTACTGGGAATAGTGCTCATTTCAACAAGGTTGAAAATCATTACAGAGAATGAGTTAAAATGTTAATTGGTCATTTAAATGTTTTCTTGATATTTCATTAATTATAATTTTGAGTTTTTAAAAGTTCTACTTCTAGTTGTTTCAGCATCACAAATGTAGAGTAATTAAACTCCAGATCAGTCATATTCCAGCCAGGAACAGTTTACTGCATGGGTTGGGGTTGGTATATTTTATTTTGTTAGTTTATTTTTTTTTTTAGTGTTAACTTTTTCTGGAGAAAATTTGGAAAAGCAAATATTCTAGAGTCTTTAAAATATGCTTTGTGTATACATGGACACAAAGAAAAGAACAGAAGACTCTGGGGCGTTTTTGAAGGTGGAGGGTGGGAGGAGGTTGACGATTGAAAAACTACCTATTGGCTATTATGATGATTCTCTGGGTGACAAGATTATCTGTACACGAGACAAACTCCCACAATACACAATCTACCCATGTAACAAACCTGCACCTGTACCCCTGGAACCTAAAATAAAAATTGAAAATAAAAATAAATAAAATGTGCTTTGCAAATTACAGAAAAACATAAATAAATATAACTTCAAATGGATGATTTTTGTTCAGTTGTGTCACCTAACATTTTAAGGAATAACAGACTATAGCAACAAGCTGCTAAAATGATCAGATGTTTATAGGATTATAGGCAAGGATTTGGTATCTTTAATTCCACCTTTTGAAGCTCATGGACCCAAAAAGTAGGAATCTAACTTACAATTAAAAAAAAAACACTGATTTGATCTTGAAATATTATATGACTGTATTAAATTATCACACGTAACCTGAAAATATGTACATTTATAATATATAAAAATAATTTTTTAAAAAATAAAAACAAATAATAAAACTAAGATTTCAAGTTCACCAAAAGTGATTGATTAAAATATGTCTATAAAAGTAAATTACTGACTCAAAATAACTTCTCAATAACAAGATCTACAGGTTAGAGATGTCTTTAGAATCTCACAACCTTTACATGATGCAATAGTTCTCAAATTCTTATCTGCTCCAATGTATTTAAGGGACACCACTTACTCTAACCAGTAATAATGACTTGTTACAGTAGGGACTGAAGAGGGAAGTAGAGATTCTCCACAAATAGGATTTTGCTATGACCTTATTTCCTGAAAGAATTACTGAGATAATGCTTCAATTTTTACCTTTACTTAAGCTACAGTAAATCTTTTACTTGTATTCAATTATGTTTAATCACAAATAACCATCTCTGATCAGTTATCCTGTTGTATAGAAATGAGGAGTCAATTCAAACCTTAAAGAATTTTCCCAAAGCCAAATAATCCAATCCATCAGAGCAGTTGAAAACAACACATTGTTTGGCTACAGCTTTTGCTAAATCCTTGGTAGTTTCAGTCTTCCCAGTGCCAGCTGGACCCTCAGGTGCTCCTCCAAGGTGCAAATGAAGGGCTCCAAATAAGGTTCTGAAACATACGAAACACACATTCTTGGTAAAATAATGTGATTTTTTTTCCATGCATATGCCAAGAAGAAAAAAAGGTTAAACTGAGAACCAAATCTCCCACTCCCTTTGATAATGTCTTCCTTCCCAGTAACTTCTGAAAATCTCTGATAGTTGATTATTTCATGTGTTGTTATATTTCCGAATAGCTGTATATATGTCACATTGAGAACAAATTCACTTTTGAAATTTAATGTTGATTTCTGGCCAGTATGAAGAATTCAGCTGACCTTGAATACCCCAAAACCCCAACTATAAGCATATGGAAATATTACAGAAAATAAAACAAATAATAATTTAAAATACATGGCCATTTTTGAAAGAATGAAAGGAAAATTACCAACGAAGAGGGAATGCAAAGCTAGAGAAGTAATTAGGCACTAAAAGATTGTTTCGGGATTGGTATATAAATAAATGAGTGTATTTATGCTCAGATAGAAACTAAACCCTCAGAAGTGAGCAATGTGGGGAGCTGGAATAGATACACCTATATAAATCTAGAAGTCTTGAAAGGCTGTCTTGTCTCTAAAGGGAAACTAAAATCACTCCAGCAACCTACTGGAGACAGACAAAGAAGAGTCAATTATGGCAGAGACAAGGAGGCCTACCCTTCATGTAGGGCCTGATGAACAGCCAGTATCATTCATGCAGGGAAAACGAGGCCCTAATTTCTACTAGTCATGGGCACATTAATCCAAACTGATAAATTAACATTTTGTTCTGAACCAGAGAAAACTCTAGAGATAAATATGAAACTGCTCAGAGATAAATATGAAACTGCTCCTATGGACGCCTCCACAGGTGACAACATGCAAGACTGCATGGGGAAACAACCACTACTAAATGAGCTCACAGTTAAACAGGAGAGAGAGATCAGTTAGGGGTCAGACTTGCTGTGTGGCAAACGCAAATGGACAAAGGCTGGGAGTGTTATTATATACATGGCATCCTACCCTCTACGGTATCCTGGTGGTCTTTTAAACGAGACTTTCTGGTGTCTGCAATAGACACCAGAAAATTTTGAGAGAAAAAGAGAAGCCAATTTTATAAATGAGACAATCTGAAACTCTAGTCATAAAAAATATAATGTAAAAACTCAGTGAACAAGTTAAATAGCAGAATAAGCATGAGGAAACAGAAAATTATGTACCAAAAATTACTCAGAGAGACACAGAGATTGAATGTAAAAGTTAAGAGATATAGAAGGAAGAAAATGGGAAAGAAGCAAAATTTAAACAGCAAAGGCTGATAATTTTTCAGAATCCAAGAAAAACATGAATGGAAAAAGGCCCAAACAGGATAAATAAAAACTAATCTACATCTAGTAACATTACAGTGAGCATCAACAATAAAGAGAAATCTTAAAAACTGAAATAAAGAAAATTACCTACAAAAGAAGAAGAATAATGGGGACTTATCAGCAGAAACAATGGATGCCAGGAGACTAACGAATTTTAAGGGCTGAGGGAAAATTACTATACATTTACACTTCTATACCTAGCTAAAAGCATTTTTAAACAAAGACTGATAGAGCTCACTACTTGCAGAGCCTCCCTGGAACAATAACTAAAAGACATTGCCTAGTAAGAGGAAGAAAATTAAACCAAAAGTAAGGCAAAGCAAGAATCACTGGTGAGTAAAGAAAATGATTAAATTTTTGGTAAACCTGTATATTAATAGTAAAAAATATGTAAATAGGGTTCTTTCTTAAAATTTTGACTAAAGCCCCAAGGAGAACAATAAATATCAGCTCATCTTATATTATAGATGGTGAAGTTGGTTTGGAACATTAGCTATCATCAGGGCATAGAAAAATTAGATAAGAAGACCGTAAGTGAGTAATGAGGAGTAAGGATTTCTCTGGAAATAATCATTGGTGTGTTGTGTTTTTCACCTTTCTCTGTATGGTGGAAGAAAGAGCAGCACTTTTCCATCTCCCAAGCTAACTAAGGGGCTTTTAGGACTACTCAGAAAGCTTGACACACCATCTGCCCCTTGGATTTTCTGGAGCACTGAAACTCAGCACTGACTCACAACCTAAAATATTTCAAGCTGAAAAGATAACTAGAGCTTCTCATGATGGCAGAATGGGAAAAAAGAAAAAGATATGTTTCTACTGCTGGCAAAGCCAATGTGTGCCTATCATCTGGCCAGGTCCAGATCCGGAGAACCAGATTTGAGTCACACTGAATGAAATCCTAGCAGGAGGCCCAGCTGAAATAGGAGAAAACTCCAAAAAGAGGCTCTGTGTGTGCTGAGCCTCAGAGGCTGAAGCAAAAGCCAGCTGCAGCCAGCCTGAGAAGGCATTTTCTGTAGGTAGGAATCCAGTCACTGGAGGGGCTTTAAGGAGCCCACATAAACATCCCTTGGAAGATCTGGCACATTTGGGCTTCTGCCATCCCTAAGACATCACTAAACAGCCAAGAGATAGTCATCACACAAGACACTTGTCACATATAAACCTACTTCTCTCTCTGTTTTCTCTCCTTTGACCTCCAGTACTGGGGAAGCAAAAGATAAGCTACTGAGGAATGAAAGCAAGGATAGAGATAAAAATAGCTAAAAATGGACCACATCCATTTTCCAAATTCAGGCTCTCAGCCTGAGTCAGGCTTGAGCTGAGGGAGAAGGAAATTTTAAATTGGATGAGAGCTATTAGTTTTTGCTATTAGATATAAATGGACTTATATTATTTTTTTAAAATGACACTTATAACCAGAAAGTCCAAGCATGCCATGTAATATCTGCATAAGTCACAATAAAAAGATTTATTTTTTTAAAAATGACACATAATTAATATTTTAGAGTGACCAGAATAGCTAGGGAATCTATCCTAGATTTCATTCAGGAATGAGAACTATTTATTTATAGAGCAACTTTTAAAAAAACAGTAATAAGAAAGAATAAAATTGTTCTCTGCTTGCATCCTAAAACTGGTTTATTCAATAAACTAGTTAAAATGACTAATTTTCTGAAAAGAAATTTAAAAACAAAGTTTGATATTAGACAATAATTTGGAATATGAGATAGTAAACTGGAGTTAAAGTAGTTAAAGTCTTTTTATTATTCAGAAACAGAATAGAGGTATTAATTTTAGGCTTTATTAAGTGAAATAGGCATTGTTTAAATGTAAGAGAACCTTTAAAAGAATAGAAACAGCATCCTCTTTCATAGCCCATATCATATCCCATGTTATATCCATATCAAATGAGGTAAATGAATAAAGAAAACTCAAGCACTTCATACAAGATAGGACAGGAGAAAAACAAAGCAAAACAAAATAAAATGTTAAACTTGGAGAATATAAAGCACAAAATAAGATGATTTAAATAAGTCCAAATAGTTTATGAATCACATTAAATATAAATGTGTTAAACTCACTAGTCAAAGAATACAGAGCCCCTCTTCATTTTTATTTGGCTAAATCTCCTTATTCCTCAGTATTAGATCTCCTAATATAAGATCTCCATTCAGATTTTCTTTTTTTTTGAGACAGAATCTCACTCTGTCACCCAGGCTGGAGTGCCGTGGTACAATCTTGGCTTGCTGCAACTTCCACATCCCAGGTTCAAGTGATTCTCCTGCCTCAGCCTCCCAAGTAGCTGGGATTACAGGCATCCATCACCAAGCCCAGCTAATTTTGTATTTTTAGTAGAGATGGGGTTTCACCATGTTGGCCAAGCTGGTCTCCATCTCCTGACCTCATGATCCACCCGCTCTGGACTCCCGAAGTGCTGAAATTACAGGCATGAGCCACCACACCTGGCCCCAGATCTTTTACTAACAATTTACTTCTCAGAGCATTCCCCCATGAACTTCCATTCCCCTCTGGATTGCATATATCTGTAGCACCTTATGTTTACCTTTAATATTTCACTCATTACACTGTATCGTAATTGTTTTTTAAACTGCCTTTCCCATCTGACTGAAAAATATTTAAATACAGAGACTTTATATCTTTTCTCTATCAAGAGCACTACTAGAGTATGTGGTATATACTAGCTAATCAATAAAGCTTCTTGGATAAATGAAATTTAAAAATTATTTTTCTCTCACAGTACATGGCAGATATTCACATGTAATGTTGACTGTAAAGGGATTCCTATATTGTAAATCTATAAAGACTTCAACTGGGTACAGGGTACAGCTGTAAGCAATTGCACTGGTGTTAGATCCTGTATAGGTTCTTCAAGTGATAGGACCTGCCCCTATGCCATCCAACTGGCATGATATCAAAAAAGATTCCAGTACAACTTCATTGTTCTTGGCCTTAATTCTGAACCACTTGCCCTGATTCATCTGCTACTCCATAAATAATAGTCCTATCAGGCCAGTGAGGAAGACCCAGACACTCAGCACTATCCTCTCTCTGAAAAACATCATTTTAAATAAAACATGTGAACAGGCTTACTGTTTACAATAAAAATTTACAATTCTTTTTTTGTTTGTTTTGTTTTGATGGAGTCTTGCTCTGTCACCCAGGCTGGAGTGCAGTAGCGCAATCTTGGCTCACTGCAAGCTCTGCCTCCCGGGCTCAAGTGATTCTCCTGCCTCAGCCTCTGGAGAAGCTGAGATTACAGGTGCATACCATCACACTCCACTAATTTTTGTATTTTTAGTAGAGACAAGGTTTCACTATGTTGCCCAGGCTGTTCTCAAACTCCTAACCTCAGGTGATCTGCTTGCCTCGGTCTCCCAAAGTGCTAGGATTATAGGCTTAAGCCATTGCGCTTGGCCAAAACATTTACAGTTCTAATAATTCTCTAGGAAACAATATAATTTAAAACTGCCTTTCAGTTTATGGATATTCAATACATTTTATTAAATGCCTGCTTTATGCCAGGAAACGAGTTGGTGCCGGGGGAGAGGGAAAAATAGGGCATAATCTTTGCCCATGAAAAGACTACAATAAAGAATATCAGATATATTAAATATATTTTCAATCCTTTATGATGAGTGCTATGATAGAAGAAGATACATGGTATGATGAGAATCACTGAGGAGAGATTCTTAATGTAGGGAATGTCAGAGAAAGGCCACCTGTAAAAGGTGATGTTCCAAAGGATTAAGTTGGAGTAAGTTATATTTATTGAGGAACAAAAGAAAGGGGGAGAACTTGCCAGGAAAATGAGAGAGTATGTGCACAGGTAGTGAGTGAAGAAGTAGAATGGTACGTGTAAGAAAGAGTTTGGTGTTACTGAAATACTGAGTTCAATAGACAGATTATAATTGCACCTCATATGCTAAATTAGAACTTAAAAAAATGGGAAGATAATTAGGTAGCTAATAGGATGGTGCTACTAGAGCCAACGAGAAGAAAATAGTGTTGAACAGAATCAGTCATATGAAGGAAAATTATACCAAAACTTGTAATTTCTTACTCCATCCATATTGTACTTAGGAGGTAAAATCCTGACATAAATGGAACCCTGTTTAAGTAGTGACTGGAGTCACTGTGTGTCTCTTATTCCTCATCTGCAACTGGATGAATTGGACCCACTGTTCTTTCTCTTGGATTCAGTTCTTCAGCCATATGGAAAGCATGCTTAGCTTTAAGGAGCAGGAAATAATTAGTTATCTTAAACTAGGCTACCGTCTTCAATCCAGATTATACATGAGAGCTCTGAATTGAGGATCAGATCATTGCTCAGCCACTTATAAACTAAGACTTTATTTTTCATTACTTTAGCTCTCCAGGTGCTCTGAAAGGAAGAAAAATGTAGATTCCAAATCCCTAACACACATTTAAGAAACATTTCTAAAATAAAATCAGATCTTTGACAAAGGAGCAGGGCAATTTTACGGGCAACAGATAGCCTTCAACAAATAGTGCTGAAACCACTGGAAAAAGTGAATCGAGACACAAAATTAATTCAAAGTGGATCACAGACTTGAATGTAAAACTTAAAGCTATATACAACTTCTAGAAGAAGACATCATCAAAGAAAATTTACGTGATGTCACCATACGATGACTTTTTAGATATAATGCAAAAAGCATGATTCATGAAAGAAAACTTGAAAAACTGGACTTCATAAAGATAAAAATTCTCTGTGAAAGACACTATTTCTTTTCTTTTTTCTTTTTTCTCTTTTCTATTTTTTTTTTCTTTTGAGCAGAGCAGAGCAGAACAGAAGAGGAATTCCCCCACTACCCACCACCAGAAATGCCAGGCAACCATCAGGTGATGGTCAGGCAGTTGTCAACCTTCTCGCTAAAATAATAATTGGTCATAGCCAACTCCAGGGAAAGGCAGTCTCACAATAAACAGAAACATCTGGCTGGGTACAGTGGCTCACACCTATAATTCCAACACTTTCGGAAGCCAAGGCAGGTAGATCATTTGAGGCCAGGAGTTTGAAACCAGCCTGAACAAAATGGTGAAACCCCATCTCTACTAAAAATACAAAAATTAGCCAAGCATGGTGGTGCATTCCTGTAATCCCAGCTATTTGGGAGGCTGAGGCAGGACAATCGCTTGAACCCTGGAGACAGAATTTGCAGTGAATTGAGATTGAGCCACTGCACTCCAGTCTGGGTGACAGAGTGAGACTCCTCAAAAAAAAAAAGAAACAAAGAAAGAAAACAACTGAAGCTGGTGATCAGCAGCTTCCCAATAAGATCTCAGAAGTTGGGTGAGTGGGCTCACAAATGCACACTAAGAGAGGCAAAATGGCAGAGTTTGACTGGTATATGTTCTCCTAGTGACATTCAGCTGGTAAAGGAAGCACACCTCAAGTGAGCATAGGTAAAACTCTAGTAAGCACACTGCACATGCTCCCCTCTCAAGCGCAGGCAGGCCACTGAGCAAGTGGATAGCCCACCCCAAGGGAAGAATCAAGAGAGAAAGAACACAAGACCACAGAAGCATGTCAATTCAAAAGGTCAAACTGTGCACTTGTCTTTCAAGTTGTCCACTTGGCCCTCTTCCGAGTGTACTTTCCTTCTGTTTCTGCTGCTTTTCAATAAACTTTTACTCCTGTTCTAAAACTTGCCTCGGTCTCTCCTTCTGCCTTACGCCCTTCATTCGAATTCTTTCTTTGAGGAGGCAAGAATTGAAGTTGCTTCAGACCTTCATGGATTCACCATGACATGGTGGCTTTATCATGGCTTACTACAGCCTCAACTCCTGGGCTCAAGTGATCCTCCTGCCTCAGCCTTCAATGTAGCTAGGATTAAAGGTGTGCACCATCATACTTTTCCATTAAAATTTTTTTTTTATAGAAATGGGGCCTTGCTATGTTGCCCAGGCTGGTCTGGAATTCTTGGTGTCAAGTGATCCTCCTCCCTTGGTCTTCCAAAGTGCTGGGATTACAGGTGTGAGCCACCACACTCAGTCAAAAGACACTATTCAGATAAAAACACAAGCTACATGATAGAAGGAAATATTTCCAGAAACACATAACAGATAAAGGACTTGCATTCAAAATATACAAAGAACACTTAAAACTCAACAAAAGAAGAGCAAACAACCCAATTACAAAGTCGGCAAAAGATCTGAACCAACACCTCACCAAAGGAAATATCCATATAAAAATAAGCACATGAAA
This sequence comes from Alouatta palliata, assembly GCA_004027835.1. NCBI lineage: Eukaryota > Metazoa > Chordata > Mammalia > Primates > Atelidae > Alouatta > Alouatta palliata. Next base: position 52,844 of record PVKV010012250.1, on the reverse strand, counting down.
AGATGCTCAACATCACATATCATTAGGGAATAGCAAAATAAAGCAAAATGAGATGCCACTACACATCTATTAGAATGGCTAAAATAAAAAGTATTGACAACACCAAATGCTGGCAAGATGCGGAACAACAGAAACTCTCATTTACTGCTGGTGGCAATGCAAATGAACTTCCAAAGTGTAGCCACTTTGGGAGACAATCTGGCAGTTTCTCACAAAGCTAAACATAGGCTTAGTGCATGATCCAGCAATCATGCTCCTACTTGTTTACTCAAATGAGTTGAAAACTTATGTTCGCCCCAAAACCTGCACAAGAATATTTGCAGCTGCTTTATTTATAACTACTGAAACTTGGAAGCAACCAAGATGTCCTTCAACAGGTGAATGAATAAATTGTGTTATGCCCATATAATAGAGTATTATTAATCAGTAAAAATAAATGTGTTATCAAGCTGCAAAAAGACATGGAGGAACCTTAAATGCATATTGCTAAGTGAGAAGAAACAGTACATATAATTTCAGGTACTATATAACACTGTATATATATATATGACAATAAAAGGTCAGTGGTTGCCAGGAGTTGTGGGAAAGGGAAGAAGAAAATTATATAGGGAGCATGGGGGAATTTTTAGGGCAGTAAAATTATTCTTTAGTAGTGGATATATGATACTATGCATTTGTCAAAACCCACAGAACTCTACAACACAGTGGACCCTGATATGAATTGTGGACTTTAGTTAACAGGCATGTATCTATATTGGTTTATCAATTGTAACAAATGTACCACATTAATGAAAGATGTTAATGGGAGAAACTGGGTGGGACAGAGAGAGGTTAAGAATTCTCTGTACTTTCTGCATAATTTTTCTGTAAATCTAAAATTACTCTTTAAAAGTCTTTTTCTTTTTTAGAACAGTCTCACTCTGTTGCCTCGGCTGGAGTGCAGTGGCACCATCTTGGCTCACTGCAGCCTCCACCTCCTGGGTTCAAGTGATTCTTCTACCTCAGCCTCCTGAGTAGCTGGACTACAGGTACATGCCACCACACCCAGCTAATTTTTATATTTTTAGTAGAGATGGGTTTTTGCCATGTTGGCTAGGCTGGTCTCAAATTCCTGGGCTCAAGTGATCCACCCACCTCCTCTTCCCAAAGTGCTGGGATTACAGGCATGAGCCACCACACCAGGCCAAACAATGCAGTTACAAAATGGGCAAAAGGAAGAGAAGAGACTTTTTAAAGGAAGATAATTAAATAAATACATTTAATTCAATTAAATCAGTAGGGTTTACTGTGTGCCTACATGTGAAGAAGTGAGAAACAATTGAGGACAAAGCAAGATATCTGCAGAGATAACTGGATTGACAGCCACTGCTGTTTCCTGAGATGGGACTAGGGGAGGCTGAGTGAATTTAGGAAGTTAAATGGTACATTTGCTTTTAGAAGAAACATAAATGTAAGTACTTGTGAGATATCGAATGGTGATATCAAGTAGGCTTATATATAGCAAAAGCTTATAGAATAGACCTCAGCCAGAGGTACAGACATGGGGTCTTCAAGATGTAGGCCATTAAAACATGGGACTGGATGAGAACATTCAGCAAACCACAAAGCATGAGACAAATCATCACATGAAAAAAGAACTGTAGAAAATTCAGTATTTCTAGCCCATTCTCATGGATGAATACTGTGAAAATGACCATACTGCCAAAAGCAATCACAGATTCAATGCAATTCCCACATCAAAATACTACGGTCATACTTCACAAAATTAGAAAAAACAATCCTAAAATTCATATGGAACCAAAAGAGTCTGCATATTAAAAAAAAAAAAAAAAACTAAGCAAAAAGAACAAATCTGGAGGCATCACATTACCCAACTTCAAACTACACTATAAGGCCATAGTTACTAAAATAATATGATACCAATATAAAAATAGGCACACAGACTAATGGAACACAGCAGAGAACCCATAAATAAAGCCAAATACTTACAGCTAAATGATCTTCAACAAAGCCCACAAAATGGTAAAGTGGGGAAAGGACATCCTATTCAACAAATGGTGCTGGGATAATTGGCAAGCCACATGTAAAAGAATGAAACAGGATCCTCTGCTCTCATACAAAAATCAACTCAAAATGGATGAAAGACTTAAATCTAAGACCTGAAACCATAAAAATTCTATAAGGTAACATTGGAAAAACCATTCTAGACATTGGCTTAGGCAGAGTTCATGACCAGGAACCCAAAGGCAAATGCAACAAAAACAAAGATAAATAGATGGGACTTAAGTAAACTAAAAAGTGTCTTCACAGCAAAAGAAATAATCAGCAGAGTAAACAGACAACTCAGAGTGGGAGAAAAGATTTGCAAACTATGCATCTGACAAGGGACTAATATCCAGAATCTATCAGGAACCCAAATCTTCAAGAAAAAATATAATCCCACAAAAAAGTGGGTTAAGGACATGAATAGACAATTCTCCAAAGAAGATGTACAAATGGCCAACAAACATATGAAAAAATGCTCAACATCACTAATGATCAGGGAAATACAAATCAAAACCACAGTGTGGTACCACCTGACTCCTGCAAGAATGGCCTTCATTTTAAAATAAAAAAAATAGATGTTGGCATGGATGTGGTAAAAGAGGAACACTTTTACATCACCGGTAGGAATGTAAACTAGTGCAACCATTATGGAAAACAGTGTGGAGATTCCTTGAAGAACTAAAAGTAGATCTACCATTTGATCCTGCAATTCCACTCCTGGGTGTCTACCCAGAGGAAAAGAAGTCATTATATGGAGAAGACACTTGCACACAAATCTTTATAGCAGCACAATTTGCAATTGCCAAAATATAAAACCAGGCCAAATGCCTGGTAGATCAATCAACAAGTAGATCAAGAAAATACACACACACACACACACACACACACACACACACACACACACACACCGCAGAATACTACTCAGCCATAAAAAGGAAGAAAACAATAGCATTTACAGCAACCTGGATGCCATTGGAGACCATTATTCTAAGGGAAGTAACTCAGGAATGGAAAACCAAACATTGTATGTTCTCACTTATAAGTGGGAGATAAGCTGTAAGAACACAAAGGGATAAGAATGGCACAGTGGACTTTTGGGACTCGGGGAGAAGGGTGGGAGTAGGGTGAGGGATAAAAGACTACACATTGGGTATAGTGTATATTGCTCAGGTGATGGGTGTACCAAAATCTCAGAAATCACCAATTAAGAACTTATCCGTGTAACCAAATATCACCTGCTTCCATAAACCTATTGAAATAAAAAATAAATTTTAAAAAGAAAATGCAGTGTCTCAAGGGAATAATAAAGTGACCCAAATGATCCAAGAAAAAGTCAAAAAGTTTCAGGAAGAAAGGAGTGATGAACAGGGTCAACAAAAAGTGACAACTACTAATACTTAGAGTCCTAGCATTGAGAGAAAACCAGCAGAGAAAGAGAAAATGAAGACAAAGCTGACATGAAAATTAAAGGTCTAGGAAAAAAATAAAATGGGCTTAATTTACAGTATGGAAGACAACTTGCTACTTTTAAATAAATCAGTGGTATAGGGGTCAGGAAAAGTTATTTCCAATAGATCCTTAAATTAAAGAGTTTACCTGTAACATCTATCTGTGAGTGGAGTAATAACCAGCCTAGGGGAATTACCCAGATACTCATATCCATATCTCAAACCAGCATTGATCATTTTTGTTTCTAAATGATTTTCCTAGGATAAATCAGATAAAATGAAGTTACTTTAAACAAAACTGTAAATAATATGAAATCTCAAGCTCTTTAATAAGTAATAACTATAATATAGACATCTTTAAAATTCACTTATTAGGTGTCATTTGATTCCATAACAGAATTCATTATCTAGTTTTCATGAATGAATAATTGAAATCACCGACTTTAATTTTTCCCATAGAACATTTTAGTATTTGTCCCTTACTTGTTTCACATTTTTAATCATTGTGTGTTCACAATAGAGCAGATATTAATCATCATTTAACAGATGTGGAAACTGATGCTTAAAGAGAATAAGTAACTTGCCCAAGGTTACACATCGGGTAAGGGGAGAATCTGGCATCTGAAATGATTCCACCATCTGAGCTTCTAATTCGGTACTGAATACACTGCTCCTCAATTTGTTTGCCAGGATGCTAGTTCCTGCCTCTTCTCTCCTCCCACCCCATGCCTCCCAAGACTTCCACAAAAGCCTATATTATGAAAACTATGCACCTGTCTCTGCCTATACCCAATAGGCCCTATCTTGCCCACTGTACTAACTGTTTCTGCCCTGCTTGCATTCCCCATCATGACTACCATTACCATCCACCCAGATGCCCTGGGAAAAACCATGTTTCTGGCTTCTTCAACTGATCGATGAGAAGAAACTTTTTTTTTTTTTTTTTCCCGGAGACAGGACCTCATTCTGTTGCCCAGGCTGGAGTGCAGTGGTGCAATCTTGGCTCACTGCAACCTCTGCCTCCTGGGTTCGAGCAATTCTCCCACCCCAGTCCCCAAGTATCTGAGATTATAGGTGTGCCTCACCATGCCCAGCTAGTTTTTGTATTTTTAATAGAGATGGGGTTTCACCATGTTGGCCAGGCTGGTCTTGAACTCCTGACCTCAAGGGATCTGGCTGCCTTGGCCTCCCAAAGTGCTAAGATTACAGGCATGAGCCATCATGCCCAGCAATGAGAGGAAACTTTAATGACCAAATCAGACTGAAAGAGTTTGATTCATGCATTCTTTAGATGCATCAGGAACCTAAAAAAAAAATTTTAAACTGACTAGTCCCAATACTGTGCAGATTTAGCAAACCTAGCAACTCATTTAAGATGAGTAATTTTTGATAATTACTCATAATTTTTGTATATCTATATATGTACATATGTTTATATATAACTATACATTTGGATATAGATAAGGACACAGATATCAATACAGATGATACAGTTATCAGCAGCTTAATCTTCAATCTAAAGAAATGCTTATTTGGGTATACTCTGCCATCAGCAAAAGATCCTAGATTACCCCTACATTTCCCACGTGAGCCAGCAAGCACAAATTTAAAATTAAGAGCTGAAATTGCTGTGTAATAACATTCAGTGATATCACTTACTTGCCAATAGTACCTAAGCTGACTTAACCATTCAAAGTCAGAGTCATCACTGACATTTTTTTTTACAAGTGATGAGAGGACATCTCTAGCATGGACATCCAGTACCACAAGTGCTCCCAGAGTTACGCGGTTCTGCTTGGACAATTTGCCACGCACCAAAGTGACAATATCATCAATTTGTCTGTTACACATTTCCAAGTATTGCTCAAGAGCCTGAAAGAAAAGAAAAGAAGATATTATTTCCCAAAGTGATCAAAATTACTTTGTACAAAACATCCTGAACTAGTATATACACAAATTATTCTCTATATTTTGATCACAACTTTCTACGTAACACAATTTAGGAATAATTTGTTTTTCTTACCACAAAGGTATTGGGTGAACAAGCTCAATTAGGCCAGATACAATGGATATATGTAATTTGTGTCTACTCATTATCCTTTCCTTTTCTGTTTCTATTTCTCTATTCTCTGTGGTTTTGTTGGAGTTATCAATCATATTGCCCTCCATGGCAACATGAAGGAGGGGATGGGTGACTAAACCAGAGCCAATCATAGTTCTTCCCAGGGATTGCTGTGTAGACTGAGAGAAAAAGTGCTTTTCACTAGGCTTGGTAGGCTGTGGATATGCCAGTCTAAAGTAACTACAAGCTGTAATCTGTTCTACAGAATAAAGCCTACTAGAGCCTAGTAGAGACAGAGAGCAACAACAAAAGAGAGACCACGGATGGACATGGTAGCTCACACCTGTAATCCCAGCACTTTGGATCACCTGAGGTCAGAAGTTTGAGACCAGCCTGGCCAACATGGTGAAACCCCATCTGTACCAAAAATATCAAAATTTAGCTGTGTGTGGTGACATGTGCCTGTAATCCCAGCTACTCAGGAGGATGAGGTAGGAAAATCGCTTGAACCTGGGAGGTGGAGGTTGCAATGAGCCGAGATCACCAGCCTGGGTGTGTGTGTGTGTGTGTGTGTGTGTGTGTGTGTGAGAGAGAGAGAGAGAGAGAGAGAGAGAGAGAGAGAGAGAGAGAGAGAGAGAGAACAGACACCACAGCACAATGCAGCCTGGAGGTCCTGATTCCGACTACTCCTATTTAGATCCTATGAGTCCCTCTAGTACTCTTGCATAACCTTTCTGAAAAGGGTTTGTGCTTCTTGAAATATAAAGATGCTAATAAACAACATTGCACATTTTAGTTTATAATAAGCTAATGCCAGTTCTGAAGACCAGACTTGATTCTCTTTCCTGGTAGGTACATCAAATGAGTAAGTTAAAAAAGAGAAGAGGACTTATGACAAAAATAAAATTATAGTCAACAAAAACCACTGTGCTTAACAGAAGTATCAATATGCTCCAGTGGACTGATATGGCTTTTTCTACTCTAAAAACATTTAATAAAACCCGTATACCAAGGAGTTTATTTCACTCTGTTACAGCCATTGCTAAGTGGCGTCAATGAAACTAAAAGTAAGGGTTCCCAAGAATGAGAAAAAGCTTAAAAGTCAGAGATGAGGACTGCAAGTTGTTTCAAGGGGCACTTTTCTTGTTTCCTGAAATGCTTTCTTTTTTTATTATTATTTTTAAGAAAGGTCATTTTTCAAAGGGTTGGTGCCTAAACACTATTTCATTTCTATTATATACATGGTTAATTCGCTATTAATTTTCTTCTTCAGCAGTAAAAAATAAACTTCTGTCCCACCCACATTTAACCCACATGCAGGGAAATCCCAGGAGGCTGCACGTCCCCTGGTGGGCCATTTTGGTGATGGAGAAATCCCTGTGTGTGAGGTGGTTGGTGAGTGGTAGCTTAAAAGTAGAAAGACAAAGTGAATTCTCTGGACTCACTGAGGAAAAAAGAAAAATACACATGGGGAGCGAAATCCAAGGGCTCAAAAGTAAACTCAGGGGCTTACTGCTGTTAGGGAAACTCTTCTGCCCCAGTGCTCTGGTTTTCATGAAGAAACACCTTTTTCCTGAAAACCCTTGACTTGCTGTCCTACACACTATTTCTTCTTGTAGAGGAGAACTAGGTGATCTGTTAAGTTAGAATGAATTAAACATGTGTCACTCAGTTCCTTACTCTTTGGAATCTGTCTGTCTACAGAGAACATGCATCCTTCTTAAACCCCTGTTCAACAACACCTTAAAGGCATTTCAAATCCCATGTTAAAAATATATTTGAAAATCATGGTTTTAAACTAAAGATCTATAAATACTAGGTTCCAGTTGACTTGCCTGAAATCCTATCTCAGTGACAGAACTGTTGTAATGAATGTAATCTTGGTTTTTAATTAATAATTACAATCTAATTAATATTAAATTCATTATCTAATATTAGAATATTTACATATTTAATACTAAGCATCATTTAAAATATTCATAATTATTATGTATTCAAAATCAATACATTAGAAATAAAAATAGTCACAGTAAGTCAACTGGAGTCTTATCTATATAGGGTAGTTCTATTCAAGGTGTAAAAGAGAATACTGTCATTTTATTTCCTGCTAATCTTTATGAGTTTCTTAGTCCTATTATCGCTCTATTTTTAAAGGCATAAAAGTGTATATAACAAGATTGAGGTTCTTGAACCTCATTAACTCATATCATTAACTTTTATATACTGTGAACAAACATGATTTAAACATAAATTTTGATATTACTGGTTATAAATTTTCCTACATATTTGTTACATGTTTTATTTTAAAAATCTGTAATTTAGCTTGCAGCATAAAGTAAATTTTTCAGTGAACTGTATTTATTTTAGTTTTTAAAATAAGTGTATTCTGGCAATAGTAACTATTGAAAAAATGCTACAAAAAAATAAATAAAACCCTGAGGGTTAATAAAAGCTTACCTGTATTCCCTTTGGAATAGCTGTTTGTACTTCTTTTGTCCAAAAGATTTGGGATACACAGAGAACAGTCTGTCCAGGCCAATCCCTTACCCAGTTAATTCGCTCATATTTTGTATAGGCAAAAATTGCATCCCCAATTACCTAATGAAAAAAGAATATGCTAAAAATCAACCATTTACTGAACAAGTTATACAACTGAAAGCTAAACTCCTAAACTAGATTAACTCATACCACTCAATTTTTCACAACATTTTAGACAGTTATACAAGACTCACTTAAACCATGTGATTATAGCTATTTATATTCAAGTTTAATCATATACCTATGAGCAAGGCAAACATATAACATTTTATTTTGTTGACGTATTATCAATTTGTGTGAACCACAAGGTATCAAATATTCATTTGAACAATTTTAGCCAAAGGCATCCCACATACATTTGGATTTAATAAGCATGAGCAATTTTATTGCAAAATACAAATTCAAATAATTCCAAAATGAGATCCATCAAATTTACAGATTATTTTCTTGTAATTCAAGCCGATATCTACTCAGCCATATGCATGTATGTAAATACACACTTTGGCATCACACAATCTTTCTCAAGTTCCTCCTGTGTTTCCAGGCCTCATTCCCTCTCAGTCCTGTAGTTTGAAGCCCAAGGCAATGATGACAGAGACAGATGTACAATTCATTCATGGAGAGTTGAGGGCTGTAAAGTCAGGAAGTCTAATTTTGCACTTCACTACATATGTCTGGTGGACTGATACGTCTCCTTTTCTACCAGCCATCAGTGGGAAACACACTAGTCTGTTAAACGCATCAACCAAAAATAGTGACGTCTGTGAGGTGGTATGTACTTTAATGTTTGAATTTCAGAAAGAATTGTCAAAGTTAGATTTTTCTGAGAAATACCGAAGTATGGTTAAACCATTCTTGACTTCTAGTCTTGCTTGGATATTTATAGAATGGAACAATGATAAAGGGCAGAGTGCTGGCTGTTGATAACAAAGGCATTTTTAAAAGCAGAAGCGACCATGGAAAGGGCAGGTGAAAATGGACAGCTGAGGGATGGGAGAAGCAAAGAAAAAAATAGAAAGGCGCAGCAGAGAAATGCCAAGAAGATGGAGTAAATATGTACCCTAGAAGAACACTGTGGGAAGAACAAGAGAAAGACATTGAAATCTGGATCGCCAAAAAGGATTTCTATGTAGTTACATGAGGAAAAATATGATTACATGAAGTTCCACAATACTGTATGTAAAGTCTCTTATTATATCTATGTTTATCATATTATATATGATATATATAGAATAATACATACATTTAGTAGCCTTTCAAGGATGCAAATACACATACAGAACATAGTAATACACGTATCTCCTATTTGTAGAATTGTATACTGCATTTGCTTGCAGATTTTGTCAACATGTCAACACAAACTTATACATATTTTTAAAAGATACTTACATTCTACATCTTTTTTTTTAACTTTATTTTTTATATTTTTCAACTTTGATTTTAGATACAGGGGGTATATGTGCAGGTTTATTACATGGGCACATTGCACACAGGTAGTGAGCATAGCGCCCAATTGCTAGTTTTTAAACCCATGCTCCCTTTTCTTCCTTCCCCATCTAGAGGTCTACAGTGTCTATTGTTGTCATGTTTATGTCCATGTGTGCTTAATGTTTAGCTCCCATTTATAAATGAGAACATGTGGTATTTGGTTTTCTATTCCTGTGTTAATTCCTTCAGGATTATGGCCTCCAACTCCATCTATGTTGCTACAAAGGACATGATTTCATTCTTTTTTTATGGCTGTATATTCCATACAACTTCTTGCCACCCTATCCTAATTCTCTGAAACAGCAACCAAAATACTTTCTCCAAGTACTTTGACAATCAAAATTAAAAGAGTAGTTGAAATAGTATCCGATATGCATAAAATAATAACGTATTACTCTATACTACATCAATTAGCAAATCATATAGGCCAATTCCATACTGCTTAAGAGTGGTTAAAGTAGAATTTATTAATATTGCTAATGGTTGTAAAAACATTAATGCCATTTGTAAATATTTATCAAGGCTATGAAAACTCATTTTCTTTGGCCCAGCAGTCCTACACATGAGAAGTTATACAAAAATTAAAATTCAATGAAAGAAACCAGCTATATGCATAAGTACTTTCATTGTAATATAATTCATAATAGGGTGAAAATCAGACCTGTCCAAAGGATTTTACATTTTCTGGAAAATATTGTGCAGGCAAGTATTAAAGCCATATTTAAGAGAAAGAAAGATTAAGAAGAGAAAGAAACAGTGGTCCAATGAATTTTTCCGAACATTTGTGGGAAAATCTGACACATTAATTTAAATATTAATTAGAAGTCCTAGACAAAGCAATCAGGCAAGACAAAGAAATAAAAAGTGTCCAAATAGGAAAAGAAGAAGTCAAGCAATCCCTCTTCACTGGCAATATGATTCTATAACTAGAAAACCCTGAAGATTCCACCAAAAGACTCCTGGAGCTGATAAATGACTTCAGTAAAGTTTCAGGATATAAAATCAATGTACAAAAATCAGTAGCATTTCTATACCCAAATAATGTTCAAGCTGAGAGTCAAATCAAGAAAGCAATCCCACTCACAATAGCCACACACAAAAATAAAATACCTAGGAATTCATCTAACCAAGGAGGTGAAAGATGTCTACAAAGAGAACTACAAAACACTACTGAAAGAAATCAAAGATGACACAAATAGCAAAATATTCCATGCTCCTGGATTAGAAAAATCAATATCATTAAAACACTCACACTGCCCAAAGTAACCCACAAATTCAACACTATTCCTATCAAACTACCAAGATCATTTTTCACAGAATTAGAAAAAAACATTCTAAAATTTACATGGAACCAGAAGAGTCTGAATAGCCAAAACAATCCTAAGCAAAAAGAACAAAGCCAGAAGCATTACATTAGCCAACTTCAAAGTATATTATAAGGCTGTCATATCCAAAATAGCAATGGTATATGTACAAAAACAGGCACATAGACTAATGAAACAGAATAGGGAGCCCAGAAATAAAGCTGCACATCTACAGCCATCTGCTGTTCAACAAAGACAACAAAAATAAGCAATGGAGAAAGGACTCCCTAGTCAATAAATGGTGCTAAATAGCTGGCTAGCCGTATGAAGAAGAATGAAACTTTATTCCCTATCTTTCACCATATACAAAAATTAACTCAAGATGGATTAAAGATTTAAATGTAAGACTTCAAACTATAAGAATCCTAAAAGAAAACCTAGGACACACCATTCTGGACATTGGCCTTGGGAAATAATTTATGACTAGGTTCTCAAAAGCAGTTAAAACAAAAACAAAAATTTAATTCGTGGGACCTAATTAAACTAAAGAACTTTGGCACAGCAACAAACAAACAAAAAACCAAAAAAACCAAACAAACAAAAACTATCAACAGAGTAGACAACCTATAGACTGTGAGAAAACATTCACAAACTACGTATCTGAACAAGTTCTAATATCCAGAATCTATAAGGAACTTAAACAACTGAACAAGTAAAAAGCAAATAACCCCATTTTAAAAAATAAGCAGCAGACATGAACAGATACTTCTCAAAAGAAGACATACAAGTGGCCAACAAAGATATGAAAAATGCTTCACATCACCAATCATCAGAAAATATAAATCAATACGACAATGAGATACCATCTCATACCACTCAGAATGGCTACTACTAAAAAGTCAAAAAATGCTGGTAAGGCTACAGAGAAAAGGGAATGCTTATACACTATTAGTGGGATTGCAAATTAGTTCAGCCACTGTGGAAGGCAGTTTGGAGATTTCTCAAAGAACTTAAAATGGAACTACGATTCAACCCAGCAACCCCACTGCTGAGTATATATCCAAAGGAAAATAAATTGTTCTACCAAAAAGACATATATACTCATATGCCCATTGGAGCAGTATTCACAACAGCAAAGACATGGAATCAACCTAGGTGCCATCAATGGTGGATTAGATTAAGAAAATGTGGTAAATATACACCATATAATACTATGCAGCCAAAAAAATAATGAAATTATGTTCTTTGCAGCCACAATGGATGCAGCTGGAGACTATTATTCTAAGCGAATTAACGCAGGAACAGAAAACCAAATACCACATGTTCTCACTCATAAGTAATTGGAAGCTAAACCTTGGGTATGGACACAGACAGGGATGGCAACAATAGACACTGGGAACTACCACAAGGAGGAGGACGAGAGGGGGCCAAGGGTTGATATACTAACTATTGGGTACTATGCTCAGTACCTGGGTGATGGAATCAATTGCTCCCCAAACCTCAGAATCACACAATATATCAATGTAACAAACCTGCTCACGCACCCCTGAATATAAAAGTTGATATTTAAAAAAATAAAAAATAAAAATTAATTAATTATACTCCCCTCCTGTTCCTTTGCTCCATCATGATTTTTATTCTTGACTAAAAACTTGAATGCTAGGCTCACATTATAGTTAAAAAAAAAAAAAAAAAAAAAAAACAGAGTGCTCAATCTTTATTTGTTGGCATGCCTTGAAATTCTCTACTAACAAAAATAGTTGCAAATGATTGAGCTGACAATATGTTTTGTGACATGTGGAAAATATGCAGTTGCTATTAATTGCAGGAAGCATGCATGATCTTCTAACATTTTAGTATGCATTTTATGTAGACACAGAACAAAAGGATTTATGCATGTCAAGGAGACTGACATGATCCTGCAGAGAGGTGCTTCCAAGACAAGACTAAAGATAGACTGCACAGAACAAAGTGTATCTAATTAATGATGAAAGCACTAGCATGTGGCCGCAGAAAATGAGCAGATGCATTACTCAAACCCGAGTGTTCTTAGTATAGATGGTATTTTGTCCCACATGTCTAGTGAGTCACTACAAAATTACTATCATAGACCATGTCTTTGCTTCAAGTTATCTATGACATTAGAATTGGTAATTTCATGCCTCCATTTCTGTCTAAATAACAGTACATTTATCAATAGTATATTTCTTTTAACATAAAATTTTTAAATTAAACAAATAATTTCAGACAATATTTCTAATAACATTCATACTCTAGCATCCTTTTCTAAAAATTGTAATTATAGTCAGTTACCTTGTGGATGGAGTTAATCATAACTCTCTCTAATTCAACCAACCACTTCTCCACTTGACCTCTGGCTTTGGCTGTTGAAATGATCTCTTTGAGTTCCACAACTTCTCCTTCACTACTCTTCATGTGAGTAATGTCCAAAGTTTCCGTAAATTCTACCTTTGCAATTCCTTCAAAACATTTCTTCAAGTGAGGTTGCACCCTGTCAGGAAAAACATTTGTAAGAGAATTAACCAAGTTAAAACAATTCCTTAAATCTCAGTGTTCTTCGTGTACCAATCTCCATTTAAAATTCATAAACGTGTAGTGTTATACCTGTGCTAGGTACTGCTGGGAATGAAATACTCAGCAAAAACCAGACCCCTCCCCAAAACAACAAAAAACACAATCTCTGCCCACATCGGTTGTACAGTCCAGTGAGAAGTCAGCATTAATTGAATAATCACAAAAGATCTGTAAAATTACAATTATAGTAAGAGCTGCCGAGACAACCACAAGGCTTTGTCTTCAATACAATGAATTAAAAGATGTTAAAGGTTACATAAGGAGAAAACCAATCTTGACTAACAGGTACATGAACCTAAAGAATCTTCAAATGCACCAGAGTAGCCATTTCAACGGGGATCTTCGGAGACTGTTTGAAAATTTTGGACTATGTTTAGTGACTTAAGTACTTTACAATTTACTAAATCAACTGCTTTGACAGAATCCAACTATTCAGTGTAATACAGACGGGACTGACAAAAATCCCTCACTTTTGGCACACTACCAAAAACCCATCGAATTCATCTTTCAAATGGGCAAAAAGCAGCAGAGTACAAAAACTTAGATAGAAATCTGAGTCTAAATTTGTCTTTTTCTTTAGATTACATATCCCCTATTTTGAAGGCACAAAATATAAAATTAACAAATTTGTTTAACAAATATCTGTTCATTGTTTACTTTATATTAGATACTCTTCTAAGGATTGGGGAATCAGAAGTGGTAAAGAACAGTCAAAAAATCTTTACCATGGTGGAGCTTACATTCTGCTAGAGGAAGACACGCAGTAAACAAGTAATTACAGAGTATGCCAGATGATAACAAGTATACAGAAGTAAAAGTAGGTAAGGAAAAGAACTCAGAAAAGAGAGCAAGTTTAGTGTGGAGGGAGCTGCTTCTTTAAATATGGTGGTCAGGGAGGGCTTCCCTGAATGACAGATGTTTAAGCAGATTTCCACAAAGACTTACAGGAAGTAAAGGAAGAAGTCTGATGGACACTTGGGTAAGGAGCATCCCAGGCAAAGAGAACAGTACATTGAGAAAGGAGGCTGCCCTTTTTACCAAGGAATTGCAAAAAAGGCTGGTGGACTGCAAGCAGAGTGAGCAAGAAGACTAGTAGGAGATGAACAGGAAGGATAACAGGGGAAGAATAATCTGTGTGGGGCATTGCAAGCCATCGTGAGGGCACTGGCTTTTATTCTGAATGTGCTGTGAAAGAGTCGTGTTCTGAAAAATCTGTAAGATGTGGTGAGTTAAGAAATATGGCTGGGTGCAGTGGCTCATGCCTGTAATCCCAGCAATTTGGGAGGCTGAGGTGGGCAGATCACTTGAGGTTAGGAATTCGAGACCAGCCTGGCCAACATGGTGAAACCTCGTCTCTACTAAAAAAACAAAAATTAGCTGGGCGTGGGGGCGCACACCTGTAATCCCAGCTACTTGGGAGGCTGAGGCAGGAGAATCGCTTTAACCTGGGAGGTGGAGGTTGCAGTGAGCTAAGGTTGTGCCATTGTACTCCAGCCTGGGCACCAAGAGTGAAACTCCGTTTCAAAAAAAAAAAAAAGAAATGAAACGAAACAAGGAAAGAAAATAATCTATTCCACCGTTCCTTTAGTATTACTTATATTTTTAATAATTATCTAAAGTTGATTATATAATACTTGGAACATTCTTATAGAAAAATTATTATATAAACATGATTATATATATTTATGTTCCACTTTGTTCTAAAAAGTAAGCTTAAGCAAATAAATTCAGTCATGTATTCTACACGTAAATTATTTACCTAGTGGGATCTTTAGTCTCAGATAGTATCTCAAGAAGTTCATCATTTGACAAGAAAAAGAATCTGGGGAAAAAGAGACGTTTCTTTTCCAAATATTCATTAAGTCCTTTAAGAATGAGCTCCAAAAGTTCATTACATTTTTTCAGTCTTTCCAGTATTCTCTCAATGGTTACAACTGTCAGAACATTTTTATCCTAAAAATAAAAATAAAAACCACTCAATTCAAAAATATTACATAGTATATTTATAATCATATTATATTTGAGATTATATGTTTGTAATCAAACAAAGGTTATGTAAACTTTAAGGGGAGTATTTATTTTTTAAAAGTAGTCTTGCATATTCCAGGTCTACTTAGCCTCTCTCTTTGATTCTGTAAATGTCACACTGTTTTAATCCTCAGCCCTGTTCATAAGTTCTAAGTTGAGAAGTGTAACAGACAGAAAATGAGAGAGAGAGAACACTGCCTGAACTCACAAGAAGGACAGTGGAAACAAACTAGCATGAGATATTTTCTTTTGTATTTATTCATTAGAAAAAAAACTCTAAATAGTAAGTCAATATAATGATTATTTTCAATTTTATTGTTATGAATAATAATAAAATAACAGAATCCCTGTTTTATAACTATAGAGAAAAAAGTAAGGGTTGGGGAAATGAGGAAGAAAGTTTTCTAAGAAGATCTTACATTGTAAACAATGACCCTTGGAACTACTTTATAACACTTCCTGCTGAAGGACTCAAGTTCAAAGTGCGCCCTTTCTGAACTCTCGAGAGTCTAAGACTGTTCCACCTTTAAGGTATGGTGAACATTCTCAATTGAAAGTGTCACTGTGAGATGTCTGCTTTAAAGTGATTTAAACACAATCAAATATTTTTAAGAGCCTTCTTTTATGCTGTGTATTCAAAATAAGAATGATAACCAAAAGCTGATTTTAAGAACTCATATTTTAAAAAAAGTAAATAGAGTTTATTGATTTCTCAAAATATCCATACAGTAACCACTGAGTTTATGAAAATCTTTATAAATACATGTTAAAATACAACCTAGATACAGGTGAAATAGAATTATTTCTACTTTTTTTCTTTAACACATGGTTGATATCATCTGAGTCTATTCTTAGTCTTATAATTCCAAAGTCAGTGTTCACCATTGACAACACTGACAATGTAAGGGAAATTCTTTACTAAACAAGCTTGAAGGTGATAAAAAAAAAATGGTGTTAACACAACAGCGATTTCAATCGCCAAGCAACATACTTCATGAAAATACACCAGACGTTTAATAATGTAAGTAACAGAGCATTTTAGAAAATTTACATGAAATTAAATCAATAGAATACTGTTAAAAACTAAACATTAAATTTCAAGATTAACTAATTAGATAGTTTTGGTATTTAACCATGACTGAGAGATAACCAAAAATGTAAGCAGTAAATTTTTTCAAATAGGAATTTTATTCTATTTGAGGAGTCTCCAAGGTACATTTTTGTTAATGTACTTTGTGTCTGAAAAGGAAAGATATAATTTTCTGCTTTTTTTTTTGGATTATAACAATGTAATTTGGAAACAGCAATTTAATCACACAAAATAATTTCATTATTACCTGTTTTCTCAATAAATATGAATATATAAATCATATAATTAGATCAACTTATCTTTAAAGGTGCATAATTTTTAAAAGGCATTTTAGTACGCTTCCTGTTTTATATTCTAAATACACACACACACACACACACACACACACACACACACACACCCGACTCAGGCCATCTTGTCCTCCTAAATCCAAATATCAAAACAGTGTTCTTAGAGTGCCATCTGCTGGAAAAATATTTGTTGGGGGAAAAAAGCTGAATTGTGGCTAATAAATGAAAAACTCCTTTCACACATGAACAGTATTTGTTATTTTCAACCAAAAACATTATTGCAATGTTTCCATTCTTAATCTAAGATTTGAAAGCTAAAAAATCAGTTAAGTATATTCCTTTTGCTAAATATTATAATTACCAAAACAACAAACAAGCAAACAACAAACCCTGGAAAGAGGATTCACGTAAAATTTTCCTATTGTTGAATTTCCAAGGTCAAACTTACTAACCAGATTAGCTCCAAAAAACTCTGAACCAAATATGTTACTTTTAAATGAACATAGGCAACAATCTATGTACATTTGTATATGGATTTAAGATTTTAAAATAAAAGTAATCATCTTATGACTGGAAACTCATCTACCCTCACTCTCTCCCACTGAGAAGATGAACATAATAAAGACTGTATTGGACAAAGAAAGGGCCCCAAAGTTGCACAGACCTGGTGTCTGTCCCACACTCTATTCCTTATTACCTGTGTGACCTTAGATCATTTGCTTAGATCTGAGTCCCTTTTTTATCATCTTGAAAATTGGGATAAGAGCCCTCTCTCAAAACTGGAATGAGGACCAAATTAGATAATGTTTTTGAAGTGACTAATATGACACCTAGAACACACAGATGCTTGAAGCTACCCTTTTACTCCTCCTTTCCTTCTCCTCACTGCAAAACGGTCTCTTAGAGAAAGTGGGGGGTGGGACTGACTCAAGGGAAAGTGGAAAATGAAGCATTTACATCACTCCATCTGTTTTGAGGGGGTTAAAATGAACATTTTATAATCTGCCGTTCTTCAAGAAAGGTATTTATCTTAGTAAAATAACACTGACTTTAAATCCCTCTAAGGATTGTCATAAAATCCTGGTACAGAGTCAGTATTCCATGAATGAATGCTTGAGCAAATGCAGGTTGAGCTACACCTGGGCTCATACAGGAAAACTCAAAGAATATGCAAGCCTCCATGTCATACCAGGCTGGTATTTCTTAGGTATGCCCTCAAGACATAGCAATAAGATGTTGTAACAGGAAGCTACTACAAATTTGAAACTTAGTATGACTTCCTTGACACTTTAATTACTTTCTGTCTCTTGCAGGGGAAGAAATGAATTATTAACTGTAATATTTTTTGGTTAAAGGAACACTGACAACTTTTTTGTGTCTTCTTTTACTTCACAAGCATGCACCAATCTCATCTGCTCTAATGACGATCTACTAGGTTTACTTTTCTAAACCAAAAGACTGTGAAATCAGGGCCTGGAAACTTTGGGTATATAGAGAGCTTTCTAATTTCTTCTACCAGGAAGCTTCATAGAAAAAACAGTTTTGTCACTTCTCAAGGAAATAAGAGAGGACACAAATGGAAAAAATTCCATGCTCATGGATAGGAAGAATCAAAGTAATTTAGAGATTCAGTGCTATTCCCATCAAGCTACCATTGACTTTATACGCAAAATTAGAAAAAAAAAAAAAACTACTTCAAATTTCATATATAACTATAAAAGAGCCCATATAGCCAAGACAATCCTAAGCAAAAAGAACAAACTTTCAGGCATCATGCTACTTGACTTCAATATCATGAAAATGGCCATACTGCCCAAAGTAATTTACAGATTCAATGCTATCCCCATCAAGCTACCAATGACCTTCTTCCCAGAACTGGAAAAAAAAACAATTTAAACTTCATATGGAACCAAAAGAGAGCCCGCATAGCCAATATAATCCTAAGCAAAAAGAACAAAGCGAGAGGCATCATGCTACCTGATTTCAAAGTATACTACAAGGCTGCAGTAATCAAAACAGCATGGTACTGGTACCAAAACAGAGATACAGACCAATGGAACAGAACAGAGGCCTCAGAAATAACACCACACATCTACAACCGTCTGATCTTCAACAAACTTGAAAAAAAGCAATGGGGGAAATATTCCCAATTTAACAAATGGTGCTGAAAAAACTGGCTAGCCATATGCAAAAAACTGAAACTGGACCCCTTCCTTACATCTTATACAAAAATTAACTCAAGATGGATTAAAGACTTAATTGTAAAACCTAAAGCCATAAAAACCCTAGTGAAGAAGACCTAGGCAATACCATTCAGGACATAGGCATGGGCAAAGACTTCACGACTAAAACACCAAAAGCAATGTCAACAAAAGCCAGAATCAACAAATGGGATCTAATTAAACTAAAGAGCTTCTGCACAGCAAAAAAAAAAAAAAAAATATATATATATATATATATAA